>OMNW01004564.1:62623-94513 GCA_900303245.1 Selene dorsalis | reverse complement strand
AACCGGAACCGGCCCCGGGACCAGGATCGGAACCGGGACCAGAACCTGAACCCGAACCCGAACCCGAACCGGGACCCGAACCGGAACCCGTACCGGAACCGGGATCGGGACCAGGATCGGAACCTGGACCAGAACCCGAACCCGAACCGGAACCGGGACCGGGATCCGAACCGGAACCCATACCGGAACCGGGATCGGGACCAGGATCGGAACCGGAACCAGAACCCGAACCGGAACCGGGACCCGAACCGGAACCGGGACCGGGACCGGGACCCGAACCGGAACCCATACCGGACCAGATACGGGATCCAGACAGGGACCAGAACAGGGACCGGGAACTGATATGTTCAAACGCTTCCAGCGACATCTGCTGTATTTGACTTTACATGGCTTACAACTCTGGCTAATTTTCTTGAAAAAAATCAGTGTCGATGCTGAATGACAGTGAGGGGACAAACTGACTTGATCTGACAATGGGACCCTTACACGCTTGACATGAACGAGCCTAAGCCATATACAGTTATAGTCTGTCAGGCCGGGAACACAAGGGCTCAATTCCCTCCTGCTAGGGAGGGAATTGAGCACCTTGGCACCTCTAGGAGCCAATACAATGAAAATATGGTGAGGACCGGCCTACATGTCCTCACTTTACAAAATGGTCCTCACTCCAAAGGTTTAAAATTCACACTTGTCCTCACAATGATAGGAGTACAAACACACACACACGTACACACACTCATTGTTTTGTTGAACATGTCAGCATCATACTGAACTTGGGTGTGTTTGGGTTTCTCACCACAGGAAGTGTTGATAACATCTCGCAGCTCAGCATACTTCCACTTGCTGAGGTCATACTTTTTCACACCAGCAGCAGCTTTGGTCGCCTGTACCTGAGGACCCCTACAATAATGAACAGATGAACATAGGTGAGAGGGAGAAAAAAAGAAAAAGAAAAAGCAGCGTGCAGACTGGTACAGTGATGCCGTCTTTCTGATTAAACTGACATTAAAGGCCAATCAGCAGGGGAGCAGGGGAGCAGGGGAGCAGACTTTGTCCATATCCTTACAGCCTACTCTTTCACTCTAACGTTACAACTTGCCAGATGCCATTTTACATCTGCTGGCACTTTGGGTCATTTTGAAGGCTTACGTTCACAGGAATGTAAGATAACTGAAAAACCAGGAGTAACAATTGCTGGACTTTAATGTAGAAACCTGTTGGCAGGTCTGGGCTCATGTCTTCAGCTTCCCTGCTGAGCTGAAGCTGCTAATTCAATCGCACAAAGGATTTACCTCCTCTATTTACAGTCGGCATAGCTGCTAATGTCTCAGTGTAGAGGATTACCGATCAACGAAACATTAGCCAGATTACCATTGCCATTTATAATTCATACTGACTGGAGGGATGAAACTGATTCAGGCTGAGACGCATGCCAGAGTGTGATGGTGAAGAACCAGTGCTGAGGCTTTACTTCTGCTGCAGGCAGAGAAAAAGAAGTGGAAGTGTAGTGATGGCTTTTGGCAGTAGGTGAACAGGAAATAGATAGTTGGAGGAAAGGGGGAAGGTGGAGGGAGCTCGGGGTCTGGCTACAATGTCAGCAATAGCAGCCAGTGGGTCTACTTTCACTGCAAGCGTGCTTTCATGTGCTTAAGCTCTGTGGGGTGCACATGCAACACACGTGACCCTTGGATCTGTTGCCACAGATCTCCTTTTGGTTGCCAGGGGTCAGCTGACTCACAGGGATAGCAGGAGACATATGCAGAGTGGCCCCTGGATGCCTGAGCCAGCACTGACAAGATTACAAGCTATTGGATCAAATGTAATGCTGTGCTCAGTAGACCTGCAGATAAGGACCACACAGGCTCAAGATAACCTCTTTTGGCTTCAAGACAGAGCTGAGTTGTTTCAGTGCAACAATATACTGTATTCGAACAACGTGTCACGTGTGTACTTGTTAAACATACATTCATTTCAACAATGTTTTCAATAACTGCTGTCCAAAATCACTTTCTACTAACTAAACAGAGCACTACATCTACAGATGCAATACTACTGTTGTGACTAAGTGGTGATGCAAAGGGGCAATGATTAGTAAATGTCTGCAGAACCTCTATTATTTAGGGAGCAGTGAATGAGTGAATGAGGAGTGATTTTGAGCACAGCTACTGAGTATGGTACATTAAACCCAAGTGGCATCCTACTGGGCTGAAAAATGAAGCCAACATGGAAGTGCCAAAAACCTCCTCAAATAGCCTCTTGAGGCTGGCTCCAAAAGTGAGACAATCCCCATAGACTCCCATGTTGAAATGGCCAACTTTACAGTACAATTATACATGTTTGCAGTCTGGTACAAAAATGTCTTTGGTCTCTTTAGCTGATTTTCTCCTTCATGACACCGCCACTTTCATTTACAGTCTTTTTGGGCTTAATGTTATGTATAACTAAGGATGTGGCCACTTTGAATGACAGGTATGTGCTGTAACAGGTGCTCGATGCTGCATCCTCTGCTGCTGTCACCTCAACAAATTCATGTCAGTGTGACCTTTTGGCTGTGTTTGAGGTATTTCTGCCTTCTGGGGGAATTTTCATGCAAAGGCAAGACTAATAATATAGTCTGTGAGGAAGTCTGTGCTCATTTTTTGAGGTGACTGAAATTCTAGTATTATTTTATTTATATGTTAACCCTAATTAGGTGTCAGTGACTGTGTTCAGATCAGCTTGCTGGCTAAAATAGTACAGAAAAATTCAAAATGACCACCTGCATCATGGAGCACTGTTTTCTTCCACCTAGTTTGTTATTTTTGTCTCTACCAGGACATCTTGTCTGGTGTTGACTCACAAATGGTAGTAAACTCACTCTCACCAATAGTAAATATAGGACATATACATAGGGAAGCAGATATATAATCAAGATAACAAGCTAATCCACTAGCACTGCTAGGGACACAGACAAGCTTTACACACTATGGACTCATGCAGAGCCAATTAAGATCAGAAACATAAAAAGATCACACAGTGCACATTGTGATCCACCTCTCATTTATGATTTGCTGTGCTGATTTTTAAGCAACCAATGATCACACACACACAATTATCCTATAAGTGGCACATCTCATGATTCATGAAAATGTAGTAGCATCCACCATACACCTAAATTTGACTGCTGATTTCTTGAAGTCGAAGGTTTTATTTCTGTTGGCTTTGCATTGCTGGTATAATCTTGCAGCTATTTTAAGCATCTGACAGATTTAGGACTATGATAGAGATTTAGACAGACAGTGAGGGAGGAAGGGAGTGAGTGATTGCTGCTGGTGTTAGGTACGCATTGATATGGGTGGTCACAGAAAGCTGCACTGATATCTTACATGGCTCTGGCTGAGGTTGAGGAGATAGGAAGATCTGAAAAAATCCCATCACTGGGAGAAAACACATCAACAAGAAAAACAGTTACGCACACACATGCACACAAGCGCACACACACACACGCACATACACACACACACACACACACGTTTGCTTAGGTCAAGACTCCTTGTTTACTGTGCACAAGAGCAGTATATATGATGCAGAGGCGTGTATTGTGTTCACATATACAATACCTGCGCAGGCCAGCATCCATCTGTCCTTCTTCAGTGATCAGCTCTGCCTCACTCTGGGCGATTCTCATGGCTAACTCCCTGTCTCTTCTCTCCTGCTCCACTATGGCCACACGTTGAACTTGCTCCTCTCGCTCCAGAGCCAGCTGTACTTCCAGCTCCGCCTGCAAACACACACACAGCACAACACTTCCGCTCTTAATGTGACTTCATAAGATCTGCAAAAGTCTAGATCCTGTCTTAATACCAGAGCTGTCATATGTGCCAGACCCTTCATAACAATTGGAGCCCTGCTCTGCTGCCCAAGCCTGATTAGACATATTTATCCAGGTTGTAGGGCGGCTAATAAAGCTTTACTGGTCTTTTGTCTAGACACAACAACAACAGTCAGTAGGGACATTTTTGATAGGTTTGACCCAGATTCAAACCACAGATTTTTTTTGCACTTCACTAAATAGAAACGTCTTTTAATAGCACAGAAATTGGCATAATTCATATATGTTTCTATCGACTGAAACAGAGATAGATAAAGGAGATGGCACTATTTTCTTTGAGATTTGTGAGGCGCGATGTGCGATTCTGTGATTTGTTTTGATGTGAATATACTGCTTTTTTAAAGACTCATGCAAACATTTTATCTGATATCCCCAAATCTCTCTGTAACTCTCTCTTACCATATTTCCTACAGTAATCAAAGTCAGATTACATCACCTGTGTGCAGTGTGTGAAATGAACTGAGTCACTCAACTGTTCAGCAACAGTCATACTACTGCTCTGATTGATAAGGGGAACTCATGGGAAGCTTGCAATGAGTGGTCCCCCTTCTGCTTTAGGAAAATAAACAGTAAAGTTTCAAAGACTGGGTGACATCCCATAAATAGGGTTAGGCTGAAAGACACCATGATACAAAGTTTGGAGGGAGGAGGATACAGCATTCACCTTTTCTGACACAACAGAAAATAGCAGAGAACACAAAGTAAAATGCCACTGAAGTCAGAGCAGACACCTTTAGAAAGTTTACTGCCGCAGCTTTGAGCCTTACATCTGGGAATAAACAAACAAACTTAGCAAAGAGTGTCTTGAGGAATGTGGCTTATGACAGCCTGTTGTCAACAACCCCACTGCTAGAAAAAAAAAAGACCAGCACAAATGATAGTTGGAGAGGGATTAAGGTGAGAAGGTGTAGACGAGAATAGAAGGCACAATAATACAGGATCGCGTGTGGGGAGATGAAGTAGTTCAGTTAGGGGAAACAAGGCAGGAAGTGGAATCATCAATCAAGACCTTGTGGAAAACACTCTGATATTATCCATCTGATGTCAGATGGATAATGAAAGAGCAAGTGAATGTTTCATGCAGTTTGGAGATCAGGTAGAGAGAGAAACGTACTGATGGCTTAATGTGATTTTTCTTGTACCTACACACATTTGTATGCTTAGTGTGATGTATGAAAATCACCTTCAAGAGGCATTACATTTGCTTTGAGTTACATTATTATTATGCTGTTGCAAGCAGAGAACAGCCTCAAGTCCATTTTGTTTGGTTATAATTTATTTCTAATCAATCACGTCAGAAGTGGATATATATGTACTGTAGATTCTTAACAAAATGCTTTTCTACAATGATGTTGGGTCTTCTCTGACACACCACTTCATTTGCTTTGGATTATAATATATTTTCCTTGTCAGTGAAGATTATTTTCTTGATTTATCTATTAAACATTTGATCTATAAAAGCTCAGAAAGACAGTGAAGATGCTCAGTGAAAGCTGCTAATTTTGTTGGACAACTGTTGGGAATCATGAAGACACCATCACTTATCAAAATAGCTGCAATTTTCTGTTTATTTACTATCCCATTAATTGACGGGTTGTTTTAGCTCTATTGCACATTCTAGAAACATATTGAGACACTGTATTGACTAATCCCTGCTGGGATGTTTTTCAGCCCCAATCTCTATTGGTGTAAAACAGGTCTCTTCTAATCTTATTACATGCTTGTGTTATGTGTTTATTTTTATGTTCACCCTTGAGAATTAAGTGACATGGCTGAGTTTAATAGAAACATTACTGCACTTTATACTGAGGAAATTGACCCAATGAATGTCCTGCTCAGTCCAGGACCTTCTCTCTTCAATGTGTTATAATAGCAGGTTTTGATTGTAAAGTCCTTGCAGGGGAGAAGGGGCTGGTAACCTCACTGTGGGGTACACATGGAGCTTTGGAGAAAATATTAGTCTCGAGTCTAAATACATGGAATAATATCAAATTGAAGGTTCTCGACACCTGAATAACTTTCTCTTCTTCCTCTCTCTTTTTCCGGTCCTCTTCCTCCTGCTTCCTCTTCAGCTCCATCTCTGCTTTCCTAAAATGTTGGTAAAAGGAAACATTGTTATACGTCAGCATTGCATTTACTAAAATATCTATTATTTATCTTCCCCATGCCATCACTTACATCCTTCTGTCTTCTTCCTCCTGTTTGCGTTTTTGCTCCTCCTTCTCTCTCCTCTTCCTCTCTTTCTCCATCTCCTCCTCGATGTGCTTCAGCCTCTCGCTCTCTTCCTCCTCTTGCTTCTTCTTTTGCATGGAGGAAAGCAGCTGCTCTGAGCGTTTCACCAGCCCCTGGTACTCTGTGTCAATCTCTTTCCAGGTCATCACTGAGGTCTAGGGGTCAAGACAAAAAAAATCATGGTCAAAAAATCAGGACAATCTTTTTTATTTCTTTATCAAACTGTTGAATCAGTTTTCAGCCTCACACCTCAGTGGACTTCAAAGCCGTGCTTCACTTTGTACACCATTTCTACAAGTATTTATCCAGTCATACCCCCACGGGATGCTTAACAAGCTCTTCTGAGTTTGTTGTTGTAAATTTTTCCCTGTTACACCTTGCAGTGAAATTTTCAGGAGACGCAAAGTGCACTCACCCTGACTTGGCACATCCTTCACTGTTGCCACGGCACGACTTTCCCATGTGGCCAAAAAAACAGGACAACACTGACTCACACTATGCCTGTCACTTGCAAACCGCAGCCACGGTGCTCAATTCCCCACCATGCTTGTCAGACAATCAGGGCGGGTAGAAGAGGTCAACGTACTGTGAAGCTTCATTAGACTGAGTCTCTAACAGTTGCACTGGGAGAGAAGATGACAAGGTCTTGTCCCCAATGTACAGCGGCCTGAATGACAGCCAGTGGCATCTCATGCATTATTCACTCAGAGATGCCATGCCATGAGCAATTTCTAAGCACTCACATCGTCATGCGTGTCCACAGTGCAGCTGCTAATAGGCTAACTGAGGTACATAGGGGAGGTGAAGATGGTGATTGTGATAGAGGGGACTGAAAGGGTCAGGAGTCACTGGTGCCAACAGTGTCAATCAGGGTACATATGAGCACTCCAATCACACCTGTTGAGTGTGTTCAGCTCACTACAGAATAAAAAATATCAATGTAACCAACACTATTGTCTGGATATCTTGTTCACATGTTTGCAATGATTTGCTGTACCTACAAGGTCCAATAAAATTGAATTTAAAAAATTAGCAAAACAGCTGCGGTAAATTTAATTATTGGAGAGAAAAGGGTTTCTTTTCACCTAGCTCTTCTTCTTATCCTGAGCTGATTGAAAATATTGATTCTGAGAGAAAGAATGAGAAAAGGACAAAGGGCACTTAAGAAAAGCCATACAATAAGAGAGGACTCTTTGTGTGGGAAAGCTACAGGTGTGAATGTGGGGAGCAGTACATATCTGAAGCAGTCATACTTAAAGGTATATGTTTCATGTACACCCTATTGCTCTGATTAGATCGTGCCCAAAGCAATTCAAAAACTGTTGACATGAGGAGCCTAAAAGTCAGCAGAGCAATAATCTGTGGTTGTTATGAACGATGTGAACGCAGCCAGGCCTGCTTACCTATCAAGGACTCACCTTTATCTTGGTTAACAGAGCATCTATGGAGGTAGCCAACTCTTGGACCTGTTTGGCCATTTCCTGTTTGCCCTCTTTCAGTACGTTTACCACCTCATTAAAGCGCTCCATGTGTTTCTTCAAGTTTCGAACTTTCACCATACCATCGATGCTATGAGAGGAGAGAGAAATTAAAAGTTAGTCATGGAAATGCCATAAACAGCGTAAAAGTTGAATTCAAATGGACACTTTTAAAATAAAAAGGATAACAACATTTTTTAAGAATAAATTTTATATGCTAATTTTTGATGTGTGTTTTTGTGTGTTACTGAATGCCAAATTTAGTCCAAAAAAAGTTTTTGCCCCTAATACACATTTTACATGTTTTCAAGACAAGGTTCCTCCTTACTTGTTTTAGTTTAAAACAAAAATAGACAAATTGTTCCTTCCTATGAAAAAAAACAAGCTTTCTACTGAACTACATATGTGTATGCTTGTATAAAAAATGACCACATGTTTCCATATTCTGCCACTTCCAATCTAAACCTGAATCTAAAAAAATCTGAAAACCAATCATCTGGATGGCCACTTTCTCCAGAGCCATGTTTCCGAATGCAATCCAATACAGCAAGATGTGGTGTTTTCTAAAGCAGTGCGGTGAGACATCATTTCTCCACAGATGACTTTTTGGATTGATTTGAACTCCTAAATGCACAATGTGTGGGAAAGCCATCAAAACCCTCCAAGCGTGAATCCGTTTGAATAAGAACCACACACAAGGAGTACAGGGGGAAACGAAAAAATAAAAGAGGAAAGGGCACGTACAAACAGAAAGATGGTAAAAATGATGCACGTGAGTGTGTGTGTGTGTGTTTGTGGGAGTGGTTTAAAATAGCAGGGAGAGACACACACCGTGGCTTATGCTTCTTCTTACACAACCACATGCGGACAGTCTTCTGAATCTTAATGCAGGCCAAAGCTCTATAGTTCATCTTGTTCTTCACTGTTGAAGGTGAGGAAAGAAAAGACAAATGTATTTATACTGGACACACACACAGACACAACTTGAAATGATTGCATTATTTATTCTAAAACCATTTAAATTGTTGTTCTTAAGGGTATGGGAACCCTGTTCTGCAAATGTGCAAATGAAACTGCAATAATCAGGTGAGGTGTGGAAGGAAATAAATGACCAGGATCATAAATTACCTCAGGTCTTGGGCTATGCAAGAAATGTGTGGTCAAGCAGAGACAACGTTCTTCTATAACTGTAATGTAATTTCATTCGGTGCTTTTACACAAATAAGCAGAGACCCGTCTGCACTTTGTTAAATGGTGGAAATCAATAACTTGGCACAGAGGGTAATGGTTCAGGGAACTGCTTTGAAAGTACTATTCCATTTTGCTAGAGGCTGCTGCTTTCAATGTGAAAGAATGAAAAACTGTGAAATATGATTTAGTATAGCTATTAGAGCTGAATAATAAAGCATGGGGAAATGGCAAAAGATCTTACAGTCGTCCTCTGGAAAGTGAAGAATCTTAACTAACACAGATATTGATAGATAGAATGATAGATTGTGCTGAGGCAAGATTTCGTGTCTTTCTACAGTTAATACAGTTGCTGAGAACCACTCAGAGAGGTGTGGGTGACTCTCTCCAGAGAGGATTTTATCATTTGCCTCTCTATAAGAAATGACTGATTCAAGCCAGGTGCCATATAACATCATGAAGAAAGACACAAACAGAGCTTCAAGCACTATGACCAGAGCACTATTAAAAGGAAGTGAAATCATGGCTTTGCGATGAAACAGACCTAACCCAAAGCAAAACATAGTTTTAGAATGATATCATATTCTTCTGCACCAAATGGTGTGGTAAACAAATGACAAAACACAGTGAGGATCTAATAATTCAATTTAACATACGTTTGATGACAGACAGGGCGCACCACTGGACTTTCTTCCAGCGGCTACACACCAACCACTTATTGACTTTCTTCAGCAGCTCGGCGAGGTGATCGGGATCAGACTTCATGATCTGGTCAAACTCTGCAAACTGATGCACACACATACACACAAACAAAAGGTACAGAGACAAGTTAAGCAACAAATCTCTTCAGTCAGGGATATCTGTGTTCCCAGGAGATGGACCACATATTGTACAAAATGACCTGCAAAATCAGGGTGTAATTAATTTTGTTGACTTAACTGTACCTTTCCAGGACGGAAAAACACTTTGGTCAGTCCAAACTTAAAGTCATTGTCATTAAGTCCCAGAGCTTTGAACAATGCCTGTGGAGGAACAAATACACATTCAGTGACCCAATAAGATTCCTGCCTGTATGTGAAGAATTTAAGACACTGCACTTTTTATGTTAGTTAAGCATTCCTCAAATGGGTCAGTCAGTTTGGCTATAGGCTTTTTTTTGCTTTGAACAAATTACACAACTAATTAGGCTATATTTAAACAGATTAGCTTGTTATTTAAACCCAACTGCACATTTGTATTTCTCCAATGAACTGAATCTATGTAATCCCACCTTGCAGAAGAGTCGTGGATTCAGTCGATTCAGTTTATCTGGCATGTACTGTTTATACATGTTGTAGAGTTCATGGAAGGGGGCTCTGGAGGGGAACCCGCCCTGCATCAGGTCCAACACCGACACCATGCCTAATCAATAGAAAGAAAGAAGGAAAGTCTAGTTTTAATATATAAAGGGAGACCAAAAAGAAACAGGATTGCCTCAGCAATTTTAGACCACTGTGAAACATGTACTATTGTGCTTTTAATTTACACAGAGCATGTTGTTTTGTGATTCTGTTTAGCATAGTTTTTAGTTTTTTTAAATAAATATGTGGATTCAAATTGTGAACTCACCATTAGCAAAAAAAAGTTAAAATAATATGATAAGTCATGACAGTGTAGAGTGCAGAATGCAAAACACTGACAAAATGCACTATGAAGTCCAGTGCCTTCCCAGACTTTTTCACTCACTATAGTTTAAGATAATTTAACCTTTGTGGGAAGCAAGGGGGGGGAAATGTAAATATACATATCCTGCACTAAAACTTGAAAAACTTCTTGTACCACATCCAATATTCCAATTTTTTTGTTTAGGTTCTTAGGTATATGATATTTATATTATATCATATAAATGTTTCAGTACTGTTGTCTATCTCAAGAACTTGAACTTGGCTGTAAATGACTGAGAAATTGTAAATCATGAATGTGATGCCACAGAAGTAGTATGGTACCCACACTTTTTTTAAAAACCCACCTGAGCACTGTAGCTGTGAGAGAATCAGAGCTCCTTCAAACTGGTGGCTGACCATCTTGAGGTTGGGTTTCACACAACGGATGAAACTGGAGCCCTACACACACACACACACACACATTAATCAGGGAAAACTGATCTGTCTGAACACGATACTTCTCAATCTGTGCCTTTATAACAGACATCTGAATAAAAACATGTATAGGAGTACTGTAATGTGTGTTTACACATTCAACACATTCATTTTGCTGTTAGAGGGTGATTTACTTTATAATGATTTGGAGCAGGAAATGACATAAATTTTACTCACAGTGCTGCGCAGCTTCTCCAGCAGCAGGTTCAGTTGGGTCTGTGGGTGCAAGTTAACAAAAACAACAGTTTGATCAGAGTTTGTTTTTAAAAGTTTGTCATAAAGGAAGCCAACACAGGAAGGAAAGCTTATTGTGCTTATAAGACACATTGTGTAGGACTTATAAATGAACTGGTAAACTAATGCTGCTTTGAAAATGTCTAAGAACATTTTAATATGAACACATCTGGTCCTGTTGGCTATAGGTGCCCTAATAAAACACCCACATTGTCTTTGTGCCTTTGTCCATGTCTCCAGCAAACCATCTACATTTGTAATACCGAAACCTCATTCTGATGAAAAAAAGATGCAAGGTGCAACAGAAGTGAGTGATAGATAAGTGGAAACAAAATAAGCCTGTGTTTTGACTGTTGTTGGAAAACGCTGCTGAAGGTTGAGTTCTTCTCACTCACTCTAAACACTTGTGAGAAAGAAAGAATGAGACATTCAGGCTTTCTCTTATTTTATTTTTTTTCAACTCCTCTCTCTTATACCTGAAGCTGACTTTATCCAGCTTTATCCATCAAGAAAGGTTTTCTCAGGGGAAAGAGAAGGGAGTCTGGAGGAAACCTAAGAGGGGAACCCTGAATGAGGAGGAGAAAGAGGGTTGAGAGAGTGGAAAGGGAAAAAGTTACAGAACAGATCTGGAGACTTGAGTTAGAAAAGAAGCAAAGACAGATAATAGAGCATTGTAACCTATTTCACAGTGCTGTGTCTGTTTCCCTGTTTATCATGCATCAATTGTTTGTTTCAAACAAGTCCAGTAGGATAAAGTGCTCTGTCGAACTTGCATGATAATTACAATTCACATGTCTCAAAACAAAACAAAAAAGTGTTAGGATTCAAAGGATCCATCATTAGAGTGACAGATTATTCATTTATTCCTCTATTGTGGTTATTGTTTATTATTGTGAAATTTAAATAATGTAATGCTACACTAACAATGAGCAGGTTTTTCTTCAGAGACTTTTTCCTAACAAAAAAAACAAAAAAAAACTTTAATAGCCACACTGACCTTGAACTTGTTGCCAACGCTGATGAAGCCGAGTTTGCCTGCCTTCTGTTTGGAGTCCTTGGTGGTGTTGGAGTTCTCAAACAGCTCTCGAACAAATTTGTCTTTTGATTCACAAACTAAACTCTCAAGGGACATGTGGAGGGCATCATTATTCTTCTCCACAAACCGAGTCTGTGGGCACACACATGCACATGCACGCATTTATGTAGTGGCAGATCATACACAGATGCACTACAATGAAATTATGAATAAAGAATGCCTCGATCCCTGCAGCAAACAACACACTTCACAGAGGCACCTTTTCTCAGCATAGGAGTTGTACACTTGTAAGATTTGTAACAGGACAACAAATACGTTTCAGCTATATTTGACATTTTTCAAGAAACATTGATTTGCTTGCTTCGCTTTTAATGACTGCGAGTAACTCTACTTATGTAATTTCTACTGTCTATCTACTGTATGTAAGACAACTTATAAACATAAGCATGTGGAAAAAGAATATTCCACAGTAGTATTGGATTTTGTGAACACCACTCAGCCTAAATACCCCTCGTTAATAAGGTTTGTGCTCTGACAGACCGTTTCATAGCAGACAGCTCCAGCAAAGTGCCGGATGATGAAGCCCTCATCATCTCGGAGATTCCTGTGAATGGTCAACTTTGACTTCCTGGGAACCTAAAGGGAGAGGAAGAAAGTAAATCTTATTAAATGCTGCTTAAACACACACACAGACACACACAGATTTCACTCTGATCATGTCCATCACTATCTCTACAGAAGAAAAAAAAGAGAAAAAAACTTGTTTATCCACCCCCCTGCTAAATGAGGATTGCTGGTTTGTAGAGTGAAACATTCAGATCAATGAGGTCCCGTGAAAAAAAAGGATCTTCTCACTGTGTACTGATCAATTTGTAGTTATTCAGTGACATTATTTGCATAATATACAAGGAAAAACAACTGGAGACATATGTTTGTATATGTACAAATATATTTTTATGAATGCTATATTCATCTAAAATGGGCAAGTATAATAAAGGACCACAGTATTATTCTTATAATGAAAAATAAAATGTAGCAACCAGCATTTTAAGCTCCATTAGCTCCATTAAAGACAAACACCATAATAAATTATATTTAAAGTGTGAAAACTGAATCGCAGAAATTTTAGCCTGTGGCATATGAAGCACTTTAGATTAAGATTAATGTGTTTTCACTTGTTTAGTGTGTAGAACAATATTTATTTGAGTCATAACTCTCTCTGCAATAGAGTGTGGTTGCAGCCAACCACATCTAATCTTAAGCTTGAACTGGTGTCAAGGCTACATTGCTAAAAGGATTTCATGCTTGCAGAGATACAGGCAGCAGACAAACAATAGAGGAGACAGAGCGAGGGAGTGGGACTGAGCGTTATTCACAAAACTGCTGTAACAAGCAGACAGAGTAAAAAAGGACACAATGGCAGGAGCACTGTGCAGTTACACTGCTCCCTGGTGTCACAAAAGAGCTTAATACACAAAGAAAGAGAATAATAGCACAATACTTGGTAGAAGGGAAAGACAACAGGAGGGAGAGAACATGAAACATAGTGGAAGGGGAGAGTAGGAGGGTGAGGGAGAGAGAGCACAGCTGAGAGGTCTGACCGTCAGTCTGAAATGGTCTTTATGTTTGCTGTGAACAGCCAGTGCAAAGTGTTGGTCACTGGGCTGAGGAAGCCGGTTCTCTTCGTCCAAAATGTCCAGGATTCCCACCAGTTTTGCTTCCACGAGGTCTAGAAAGAACAAATATTTATCTATCAACCACTGTGTTATGATTCGTCTTTATGTGTAGCTCTAGAGACATATGTAGTAGGATATGACCTGTGGAGAGGTTCTTTTAACATAATCCAATCCACGACAAGACTGATGAACTCTTATCTCTGCAACAGTGCTTAAGGGAGGTGCAAGGTGGCAGTAGGATCCAATACAGCGAAGAAGTTACAACATCACTTAACATTCAGGTTCTGAAAAATGAGATTTATTGGAAGTTTCCACTTTTTACTGTTTCTCGATGTGAATATTCAAAGCACAAAACATGCTCATCAGGATGCTCATTTAGCCACAAATCTGAATTATTCATGCAGCTTGCTGTGTTTGGAATATAATCTAATAGCCAAGGACCTCGGGAAAAATTTGCATGAACAAGCACCTGTGCATAAATCCCGCAGACTGATGAGTGAATTAATGGCCAACGCAAATGGTCATTTGCAAGTCGTAAATGTTATTCACGGTTGTCAGTTAACCTCGCACCCTGAATAATCACAGCCTTTGAAATACAAATCAAACTGCTTCACCTTGATAGACTGACTACTTCATACCATTAATTTGAGGATTTATTCGAGGACAGAGACAATAAAGACGAGGGGATATCATTTCTCCAGCCTCACATAACAAAAGACGCCGTAAGACCCACAAATACTCATTACGCTTGCTCCTCTCAGACCCATGGATATGACAGTTTCTGCAAAAATGGGAAGTCGGTATTTTTGTCCCCTCTGACAGGTATATTTTCGCTGATCTGATGCCACATGGGTGAGTCGATGTTACCCCTGAACCAGCCTCTGTACATGTGTGGTGTGTGGATCCTACAGAGAGCCACATCTTGGTCAGTACATTTTGTGTGTTACAGTACAGGTTCTCAAAGGCAACACTTGATAATGATGTCACGGGTGTCACTTGACAGACTTCCAATCACCCAATGTACCAGATACAGGAAAATATCAGTACACAGACAGCCTTGACATATATATACTTTTGAGTTTGATCATTTGAACCCAGCTCAAGCAGATATGTTCAAAGTGCGAGATACATTTTGTTTTGAAGTATGTGCTGCCTAGAAACTTTTTGATTTTAATGAATGTCCACACAAGGAAGTGATGAAAAACAAAATGATTGCTTACATCTTAAAGGGTCAACGGGGATTTGGGGAGGAAAGATGTCAACAGTGACTTGGGGAGGAAAGATGCTATGGAGGAACTCACCTATGCAGTCCTGATTGTCAACATAATGCACCTCATTCACTCCAAGCCCTTCCCTTTGATACAGTTCTTGCTCCTGTCAGATGTCCAGAAAATGGCAAAAATCAACACAAAAAATGCATTAAGACAATGATCTTAACCTGAGTTTAGATTTTTTCTCACTGGTTTCAGAACATCTCAAACAAAACAAACACAAAACATCAAACCCACAACACACGGTTCAGATAATGAGACAGAGGCTTTAACTGGAATTGCGGTATATTAATTGGAAACCTTGGAAGAGAATAACACTAAGAGATCACAGGAGAGAAACAAGCCTCATCATGTCCCTCGAGAAATTAGCATTCTAATGAGAGTGCGCACAGGAGAGGCGTAGGGAAAATATACACACGGAGAGAAAGACAGAGGAGCTTAGTGAGAGCCAGCCTCTTCCTCCTGGCTTGTGAGAAAGTCACTAAGTTTGGCTTGTGAGTGACATGACATGGCAGGTTTCCCAGGATAACAGAGGTAAACTGCACTGAGTCACCTTAATCCACACAGCGCTCACCCACCTCTTTGAGAATACGCTCGTTGAAGAACTGCTGCAGCTTCTCGTTGCAGTAATTAATACAGAACTGCTCAAAGCTGTTGTGCTCAAAATACTCTGAGAGGAGATATAAACAGAAAAAAAAACATATATTTCAATTAATTCTAAAATGAGAAATTTTGTAAAGCCTGTGCTAATTATGGCAGCGAAGGAAATTAATTCTCAAGCAGAAGCCTTGGTAATAATGAGTGTGCATGCGATGTATTAGGCTACTTCTATTAGGAAACATGCTGTACAGACAAGTGTCTCTTTAGACTGAATGAACAAACCAATGGACAAATATGCCACCAAGACAAAATGAAGGGCATGTGGAAAGCTGCTGATTTTCAGTTTATTGATTCTGTCATTGGTTGTTATGGTCTAAACATACACAATATGCTATGTTTAATCGAAAACTCCACATTTTGTAGGAAACTAACTGCATTTTATTACCAAACCCAGCGATGTCCAGCACCCCGATGAAGTTGGAGGATGTCTGGAAGGGGAAACACTGGTTTACTCGTTTGACCACATGATCGAAGAGGCGGCTGTACACTGCCTTGGCCAGGGCATCTCGGGCATTGTTTGCTTGCTCAACCTTTAGAGGCACCCTGGAGGGAAACACAAAGTGGGGCAGTGAGGGACAGTCCGAAACTGGGACATGCAATTCTCCAATTAAATCCCTCTCTTTTCTTTTTCTTTTTTAAAATCACCCCAATTTTTGTGTGACAGAAAAGCTTAGATTTGTTAATCTGATGCAGTGTCATCCCTCCTCTGATCTTTATAGTCAAACTGTGTGATCACTTTAAAATTTAGCTTTCTGAGCCAAAGAGACTGTATTAAAACTAAGATGTGAACCCTGAACTCTACTTGGCTGTCTAATGACACCATTTATTTTAAATTATTTAGAGGGGTTGAAGGTTTGGACAAAGTTCAGTTCCACAGTGGCCCAGAGTTCACCTCAGCGGTCCCTGCTGGGGAGAGGATGAATTTAAAATAGAGAGGTCTGTTTTTCTTTTTTTCTTTTGCTTTACCCACTGTCTTTCTTTTGATATTCCACCCACCCAGTCTTCACGAGAAGAAAAACCCTCATCCATTACAAAAAAGAATCATGTTTTTCACAAGAACAAGCTAGCTTCTCCATGTGTCACTGTCACAAGAAGAGTTAAATGCAGGATATAAAACACTTGAAATCCTTATAATTAATCTGACAAGCATTTTTTTCTATCAGTAACAATATTTCATATGCACACTAGTTAGAGGCTCAGTCATCCCTGATCATGTCCACCACCCCCTCAACCTCCCAGGGGTAGAGTGGATCTGTCTGGGGCTTAATGGCAAAGCCAGCACCCCTTAGCTCCACCTGCTCCCCAGACACCAGGTCTTTACTGTACTGCTGCCATGCTTGCCTGCCTCCTCAGATACGGGCTGCATTATTTATGTGGAGAAAACACTTCCAGGCCAGGCCAGCATCTGGCCCTCCTGAAATATTAATCTACCAAACCTGGCCCCATCACTCAAACACCACATCACCACCAAAACTACATAGTAATGCCACCAGTGCTGCACCATATTCTCCTCAGAGTATGTTTTAACCTGCCTGAAAACACTGTGCAATCATGCAGAAGTGCAGGTTACCTAAGGAAAATAAAATGTTTTACTGTGTCCACTGTGTTTACTGTGAAAATGAAGATGAGCAGCTATACCACTTGTGTTTGTGACACATTCTCACAGAGCACGTTGTTGCATAAAATAATCAGATCTGTCATATACTGTTCTCTCTTATATTAAGACGATTAAATAACAGGCTTAATTCAGTGCTCGGATTTAATCGCCTCATTTTGCACAATAAAGACATCTTAATACTGACTAGTACAGATAAGTACAGCAACAACTGCCTATCCATTGCCTGTGCCGATTAAATTCTGGTTGGTTAATCTCTGTTTAAGGATTATTAGCTATTTTTAGATTCATCCTGGGCTCACTGCCTTCACTCATTTAATTTCAGTTGATAGATGTATTTGTTAGTTAATATTGGCAGCGGCCTCAAAAAAAAAAAAAAAAATCAAGATAATTTTCCCCATTAAAAAAAAAAAAAAAAACAAAAGAAGTTGCAAAGGGTCTCAGAAATCAAAAGCTGGATGCCACACTGTCTTACTTGATAACTGTTCCTTTGGCGCCCCCTGCTGTAGTGAGCATGACTCTAGTGGTGAGACTGACACGCAGATCATCTTTGTCAAGACCCAGCAGATCAGCGCAGTACTCCAGAGTCTGACCTGACTGATTTTTTAGGACACAGCCACCTGAAACATACAGTAAGAGTTGTTGTTCTGAACAATCTGCAAGATACATTTTATATAAGTCATTCCATAGATGGCCTTGATTGTGTTTATGAGTAGTGATAAATCCCGTGGCTGAAAGGACAAACAACACCATCAAAAAGCAAAACAAAAAGAGTGCACCGAAAGCTGCAGCGCAAGTTCTCAAGAGATACATCAATAGATGTTGTTCCTCACCTGAGGAGCTCCCTGTTTCTTCAAAGTCAATGTTCCCCAGATGCAGAACACCAGCAACCACCCTGAACAGGTCCAGCTTCTCAGTGTCATCCAGACCGATCTTCTTCATGGCCACACACATCCTGTTGAAGTCGCCCTGGTCATCAAGAAGAGGGTCCTTCAGAGCACCAACCTTTAGATGCTGCAAAAGAAATAGACTCTTAGGAACAGTGGAGAAATGTACAGTATGTCAGAGAGTTCATGATTTACAAACGAGATGCAATCATGAATATCAGTGTTTGTTTTATAAGTAAAAACTAACACTGCATGTTAGAGATACATGAGAGAAATATTTTTCACTACAGTAACATGTTAAAAGTGCCCCCACCAGCAAAACACAGCAAACACACCATCCTATAAACTACAGCTCCTCTGGCACAGTGGCTTTGTCTCCAAATGTCTTAATAACCAATGTAGTTATATATTTAAGGAAAAGACAGAACTGCTCTAAAATTAAGCAGCATGTCAGGAGTGATGAAAACAGCACAGGCATGCGGTTAGAAAATGTCACTGGACTAGACCATTATCAAGAATATAGATTAATTTGCTGCACAATTATGACCAAATGTATAGTCTTAGTCATACTGTGATATAAGAGACCACAGTTACTGTAATGACAGGAATTAAATACTAACTGACAGCAAGCCTGCAAAATAAAATGTTAGTCTTAAGCAAATATTGATTGTCACTATGGGAAATATGCAATAATTGTGCAGCCCTGCCTCGTACAGTACTACTGAAAAAAAAAAGCTGAGTAAGCAAACATCCTTTGTATTTTTCAATCAAAGCACCACCTAGCCCCAACCTCACCCAATTCAGGCAGACACATGCAGACAAAGAGGAAGCATGCACTACAAACAGCAGCATATAAAACCTGAGCATCTCTGTGTTTACTTTAGGAAGAATACAGGATAAAGAGTAGGGAGCACAAAGCCCTGATAAGAAAAGAAACATCACCTGATTGTCCTATTTACAGTAACAGAGACACGTGTTGGGACAGACAGATGCACAATGACCATGTTAATATAACACACAGTGTACTTACAACCACACAGTTTACAGAGCTTCCATTCACAGACTTTGTAATCTCAAACTACAGTGAACATAATACATACATTATTGGCATCTATGATGAAACTTCAAATCACTGATGTGCTAAGGTAAAGCTTCTTAAAATGATAATTTCAAACATTTTCTGATATTTCAAAAACACAGTTAAACCAATAACACATTACTGTCTCTGATCACCTAAAAAGAATCGTGAGATTACAATATCCAAGTGTAACAGCACGAGTAAGGATGAGTTACAGTAAAAGAACAAAAATCTAAGAATAAAGGTTGTATTTGGCCTTTAAGGTAAAATATGATTCAATCACTGCACTTATTTTAATGCTCTCAGTTCAATAAACACATTATGAGTAAAGCCATTAAGAAAGAACTGAGAACACCTCCTTTGTTTTCCACTATCTCATCTGAAATTTTGATTAGCACAAAAGAAGATATTATTCTATCCCAGAAAACAAGAAGTGAAATGAACATGCATAATTAGTCCCTGAGAGAGCAACCTGTCACACTTATTCTTCTAATTGTTTCATGATATTAATTACACGTCTCCTTCAGGCTTTGCACCGCAACTCAACAGGGCACTGGCTCTTTTTCATGTCTTACATAATTCATCAAATACACAGACCTCAATGAATTTCTTGGCATAAAATATTGTGATTGATCACTTTCTGCATATCATATCACTTTTGCAGCAGACTTTCTTAAATATGGTCTGGGGTTTGCTTTCAGTCCAGTGTGTACTCAAAACAATACTGTATATCAGAATGATTTATTGTTACATTACAAGACATTTTAGGCCCTTGTTTCATGGCATTTAATACTTTGCCATACAGTAGGGAAATGCAACCTCCAAAAAACATGTCAACCAGTGAATGTGTATTGAACTGGAGCGATCAAACAGGAACATGACGTGACATTACCTCAGGACTCTTGCGATTCTGCATGATTTGTTTATCAGAGTCCCTGCAGGCAAAATATCTGGTGCATCCTCGGTTCAGATACTGCAACAGAGAAAAATCATCTTAGAAAACACTTAAACATAATTAGTAGTTTGATAAATTAAATTCAGGCACAGTACCAACACATACTGGGGATATTTGTATTGATTTTCAAGATTTACTCTGCTGTCTTCTAATTTATTGCTCCACAGCTGACTTGTGGTGAATTGCATGAAGTAATTGCCTCTGTTGATGTAGGTGTCACCTCTGGGAGCTGATATAATGATACTATGATAAACATGTGAAGGAACAGCTTGAGCTGCTTGTTGCTCTGTTTTGTAGAGCATGTAGAAGGAAATAACGTCTGGGATAAACTCTTTTATGGTCTCTGACTCTGCCCCTGCTGAGCTGATAATTACATTTGAACAGGACAGAATTCAATTGCAAAATATTTTGTTACTGAGGGGAGGTTGATTTCACTTGGGAGGACCCTTTGATTTGATGTCACTAAAAATAACCTCAAGCAACACCTAGTGGTCTTCCAAAGTACATGGCTGCCCATGCTTACAACAAAAAACATTACATTATTAAACAGAGTTCGAAATGCAATTTCATTTCACTTGAGAATAGCACAATGTAAATGATGTAAATTATATTCTGGCTCACAGTGCAGTATTATACTGTATGTGTTATTCGCCTGAGAAACATTAACACCACAGTCTCTACGGGCCACATTAGCTCACTGACCCTGAAACTGTCTGGGGAGTCTAGATGCAGCTTCTTCTTGATGTCCTCAGATGCCCCAGCACACAGTCTGTAGAAGATGTGGTAGTTCCTCTCATCATTACTCTGCATGCAAATCCTCGACTTCTCTAACAAATAATGGGAAACAAATCCACCCACGACTGCATTCTGGAGAAACAAAAGAAAAATCAAGCCTCAAAAGCAAATTCTTGAAACCACGGTCCACACACAGCGAATTATAAATCAACCTGGCACGTCAAGCAACCATCAATTACCTTCTCATTGAAGTGGATTTCCACAAACTTCCCAAAGCGACTGCTGTTATTATTGCGGACTGTTTTTGCATTTCCAAAGGCCTCGAGGAGGGGATTTGCTGAGGTTCAAAATAGAATAAAAAAAAAGTCAAAAACTATCAGGATCACACTACCATGAAAATACAACAAACATATGAGTTTTTAGTTATTTAACATGTTACCTTCTACAATTCTCTCGTCAATATCTTGACCACTTCCATATGTTGAGGTCAGATATCTATAGGATGGAGATGAGATAAGTATAATGTGAATAAAAACAGTTCAAAAGACACTCACACTACTACAGCGGCTTTCCTTTACAGGTACAAGATATATGGCTGCACAGACAATAATGGAGTACTCCTTGACTTATTTCAATTCCTCCTCCAGAAAAAAAAAAAACAGAGGACAGGTGTGCAGGTGTCATCGTTTCTGCTTGTTTCAGGGCAGATGGTGCCCAGGCTAATGTTGTATTGTTCATTGTTGTTTTTTGGCAGAGATTTGTAAGACACCATTAGTGACTCTCAACTGAGTGGAAAAACCCAAACAGAAAATGGATGAGGGCGAAGGAGAGAGAAGAATTCATACTGAGTTCATACCTGAGAACAAACTTGGTGTTTTCAGTCTTTCCAGCACCAGATTCACCAGAAACTATGATGGACTGGCTGATCTTTAAAACCTTCATGTCCCTGTAGGCTTTGTCAGCTGAAAAGGAAAAAAAATATCTCTGATAACTTACTAATCAGTGCATAATAATAATGCAACAATGCAAATACAGTAGCTGTTAAGTTGTCTTGACAAAATGACAATGCAAGAGATATAATGTCATTGCTGACACTGCAAATTACTCTACAAGCCTTGTTTTAGTTGTGCAAGGTTACCTAAAGATAACACCAAGGCTGTTTAGAAGATATCTCAACCTTCAGAGGGAATGTAACTGGTATGCTTTTTGGATATTATCACTTGAGCTCGTTGATATATACTGCGCATTATCCTTGTAACAGTGATTAGCAGGTGTGAGCTCTCACCTATAGCATAAACGTGAGGCGGCAGAGTGCCAAGTGACTTCCCCTGGTACGACTTGATGGCATCGGGGCCGTACAGTTTGGGGATGTCATAGTAGGGATTCACAGCTATCAAGATATTGGCCACATAAGTCTGTAAGAGAGGTATAGACAGCAGTTGTTAAGGACTTTGTATTTAGAGAGCATTAATAGACAGCAAAAAATACAGATAAATTATTGAACAATGAGACATGACAGAGGTGAAAATGAGCCCGGAGAAGGCTGCTGAGACACACCTTGACTTGTTTCCCTGTCTTTCTTCTCTCATTTACCAGCTGTCCCTCATTTCCTAAGTGAGTGACTGGGATCAGGATTGGGTTTGCCAGTCTGACTCTGTGACCCTCTGCTAGCGTGCCTTCTCTCTTTACCACCTGGTACCTTTCCCCCAGGGAAGCTGGGATAGGGATCCTCTCTCTTTCTGTCCTCTAAATAGTTACTCTCTTTCCTCATGATGCAGCTGGATAGTGATGAAGGATTTATACTAGAACTAATGGGGACATGTAGAGGAGAGAACGTACGTATATGTGGTCTTTACTGTACCGCACTCTAACATTGTTGAGAAGAGTGGCTTCATTCAAATACATGAGGGAACCTGAAAACAGGAAGAAAACACAAGACAAGTGAAATTAAATTATGAAATTCTAGAAAGTAATAATAATAATAATAACCTTACAAGCATCTGAGCATCAGTAACTTACAGTTGTCATCCACGTGTTTGTTGACATCATCTTCAGCTGGGAAGACTTGGCTCATTGGAGCAAGAAAGGTCTGTAACATAAACAGCTTTGATGATAAAATGCTTCAAGTCACAGTGTCTCCATAAGGCCCTGCCAACTTTAAATACAAGATTATTTATTGTTTACATATTGTTATTTGAAAAGCTTATGACACAAAACTAATTTTCCCCGCCTCCCATAAAACAGAGACATATTAAACATCACAAAAAGCTAAGCAAGCATGCATAAACTTGAATCATTCATCATGCTTAAAGATCACAGTAATGATGTGTGGTGCGACATGTTCCCAGGCTAAATTAGTTACTGATATTCTCACTCTATTGTTTAAGAGTCTGAGTTAATGGAAATAAACTCAATGGAACAAGCCGGCTGTGAGAGAAACAAGGGGAGACATGGCAGGATAATGAATAATTTGGTGGGAGCGCAACAGGATCTGAACACCTGAGCGACCGGGTGTGTGTGTGTGTTTGTCTGTGTGTGTGTGTGGGGTGCAGGAGAGATGATGCTAGTGCTTTGTACTGCTCTTGTGGGAACCAATCAAGATGCGGTATTATTAAAAACGACCAAAGCTCAGCATTTAAAGAATTAGTCATGAGTGGCTTGATTGAAGCAGAACAGTGACTGTGCCTGGTTATTCCCTGCAGCATATATCCATGTAATAAAGCCTCTTTTCCTCCATTTACATATTCATCACACTTCCTATATCAATACTGCTGCTTGTGTGTGTGTGTGTGTGTGTGTGTGATTGTGAGCCAGCCTGAGCTATGATGCATGGTTTATTACCACCAACAGCTTGTTAACATAAACAGAATGTGCTTTGTGTGCCTGCTACAGTACCTTGGCTCAGTCTGGACATGCCCATCTACAATAACAACCATGTGAGAAATATCTAACCGATAAAATTGACAAAGAGGAAGAGGGTACCAGGCTGAGGGCCATGCACAGAGATGAGGCACTAATGAGTTCAACACTGCAGTAAAAAACACACTCAATGGGCCTTTCATTCCCTCAGTGAATGGAACTGAGTTTCTGTCTGGCGATAGGACATAAACTCATAATGATTCAAAGCTTTTTCAAGGTTCACTTCAAACTCATTAAAATCTTCTCCAGCTGATTGTAACATAAAGATACGCATCTAGTCATTTAGTGGAGCACACAATGTTAATACTATGCAGTTATCTTTAAGTGGGGTTAGATAATTGTTTGCATCCAATTCTACAGGCCCTTTGGTTTAGCATGACATTCAGATGAAGTAGAATATTCTTCAAAGACGACCTCTAAAAAAAGGTGAGACAACATCCTAATGCAAACTTGAGATTTTCTAACTACAAAACTGCATTTTTAAACCAAAAATGAAAAGATTCATTCTTATGAGCTTGACTCTAGAAACATAAGGCTAACAGCTAACAAGGATAACAAATGCAGAGGGAACTGCTATGGTGCATGTCCGTTGTAAACACTAGAGGCCTGCTCGCTGGGGCACATGTGACGGCTCAGGTGTAACAGGTGGCCTTTACCTCCTAATGAGCCGCTCTCCCTCTAGGCAACACTATCAGTACACCTGCTGCTACACTCTTTATTTATTCATGCCACTGTACATGTGGTCTCTCATGTTTCTCACATTTTACACATTGTTGTGCTAACGCCTTTATAACTGAGCAGTGCACTGATGAAATTATAGAAAACAAATAAAATTCATTTTATACATGACATTTTTTTTTTTATTAAATCCTTGCGCAGGCACTTTTGAATAAATACATTTCTATACGTGATGATGAGCCTCCTGGGGTTAATGTAAACAACAACCAATTTATGTTCAGTTCTCACATCAACTTGCAGAGCCATGTAAAAGGAAAACAAGCAACAATGCTGCCTAACCCATTTGCCTGTAAACAGAAAGCTAACACGCGTGTGTCGACCCACCTTGCCCTTCTGGTTCAGTGGTTCTATGGTGAGCGTGTCGGCTCCTATGTCAACGATCATGCCCAGCTGGAACCCGTCAGCGGGGTGGGGTGCCCATACTGGCTTCCCGTCCTCCATGGCTTACCTCCAGTCAGCACACCTATACAACCAGGAGCTGGAAGGAGACAGAAAATGGAATAAAGGCAACCTTAAATAAAAGAAAAGCACATATGTGGTTTAAAATAATAAAGCAGGTGCACCTCTCATTGAAGAACTTCAAACAAACTGAATCTGCTTCAAAGTTGCTGTTTCCAAGGCTACACAATATGTAATTCACTTTTTCTCCAGAGATACGAAGGTGAAAAAGAAAGCCAGGGTTGCTCATTTGAAGAAGATCATTTGTCAGCTGTTTCTGTCACCTTGTTTTGTTTTGCTACTGGCCACCTACTCCCTATTTGCATGGCAGCCAGTTCCTGTTCCTCTGTCCCTTCACAGTCTTTGCTGAATTTCAAGACAAATGTTTTATTATTACAATAGCAATTTGCTGGAACTTGAACCTGTCTGTTTTTCTTTCCATTAACCTGTTATTCCTCCTACTCATCTTGTAGTATTTCCCAGTGGAACATGACTAAAGGTGTCTCCTGAGCGATGCAAGCCTGAGTGAGGACAATGGCACCTCAGGTAACCTCACATACACCTGTCTGAATCTTGTGTTTACGATCTTAAAATATCATCACCCGAATATGAAAATGAGGTTTTATGTGTCGGTCTGGTTCTTCACAGTTAATCCTACAACCACAGAGTTCTACAAAGTAAAAGTGCTGACGTTATGCTTGAGGATCCAATTAGCCTCAGGGATTGAGGTCAAATGTCAGAAACGATAGTCGCTGGAAAATGCTGATGCAGCCTTGAATGAGGACTCAAAGTTCAGCGGTAACATGAAAGCAGCGAGTGTTGGATAGGAGTTGGTAAGCCTGGAGCATCCATCTCTGTTTATTTCAGCTGAATCTAGAAAACCAAATAATCAAAAGGGAACAATCATTGTCATTGTTCACCATTTTCTGTTTGATAGCATTCATAGACAATGTTATCACCTCCATATCCCTGGTGACCACCACTAAAACAAGGGATGGAAAGACATTTTGAATGTTTTATTCCTTTGTGCTGCATGATATATTTTTAGTAAAATGAGTGAATCATTTCCGTCTTCAGTTGCTATAGCAATAAGGAAACATCAGTTGGGCTTTTACTGCTACATTGTGAAGCTCGTGTCAGGTCTGGTAAATACACCTACATCTGCCAAGTGATTACTGTAGACTTTTCTGCACATGTACACTTTCCCATCTGTCTCTCACTTGAGAGATTTTATAACACAAGGATCAGATGAAGCTATCAAAATAAAATAAAATATCAGTTTGAGTAGTTGGAAAAGTGACTGTATGGCCAAAACTGCAGCACTGCATTTGAGACCAAATGCTTAAAATCTGGGCAGGACAATACAGATATGTGACAAATTTAAACAAGAACGGGGTGACTTGGAGAAACGCCTGTCTACCAGTGTAAATGAACACCTGTACAAAAATACAAAATATATAACAATATATCGTGCCTTCTTTGGAACCTGCACTGGATAATCCACATCCACAGCAATAGACAAATGGTGACTTGTTATCTCACTTTATTGTTATATGGCATAACTAATATGAGAGCAATAATACGCTGTCTACACTTGTTCCCTTTACCCTACGTAGCCCAACAGCAGAGCGAGAGGACGATATCTCACATCAAAGCAGCGGCCCATCGTAAAGACCAATACAGCAAAAAGGAGTTAAACAGTTGATTGAGAGGCACAGTGGTAGAAGCCTCTTGAACCTCTTTGTTGGTTGTAGAAAGCAGAGCCAAATAATTGTCTTCACACTGATGGGGTGCACTATCATTGTAGAGTTCAATACACAAATCTGACTCTACAACACTGATTCGAGTTGACTGTAGCAAATAAAAAGGCTCTGTCTGTGTCTTGGGCAAATATATGTACATTGTCTTGTGTTTTGTTGTGTTGCTGCCTGAACTTTTCTCGACTCCATTGTAAATAAGGACTCCACTTCAATGCTCTTTCGAGGTAAAACAAAGACTATATATTTCTATCAAACAATAAAACTGCAGGGCTTTTAATGGTGTGTTTAAACACATCCAAGCATAACATGTAAGCAAAGTTAAAAAAAAAAAAACTTTCACAATTTAGTAACTTTAAGCTTCAAGTGTAAGATTAAGGCTTGGGAGATCTGCAAGACTGTCTTTATTAGATGATAATCACAAATCCTTCTTGTAATTTACTTACATTATGTCCACACAGGAAATACACTCAGCTCAAACCAACGTGACTACACACATCTGGCTATAATGACAAAAATAAACAGAATACGCTTAAGACAAAATTAATGCTCGTCTGATGTACAAAAGCATCCCATCTGTGCTAGTCTGATGTAGACGTGGCTCTATACATAAAACATCTGTCATCATGTACAGCGGTGCTCACTGAACCAAGAGCTAAAGGATCTACATGAAACTTTCAAGGCAAACCTCCAAACACTCTGGTATATCAGTTAGGGAGACGACCTTGTACCTAAACATCTACACCACAAAGCAAAGGCATCACTCAACGCTCAGCTGAGACCCGTCCCTCATGAGTAACTTTGACTCTGCAGCTTTAAATCCTCTTAGTATTTGACCCTAATCCAGACAGTGAGGTGAGGCGTTTCAAATGAGAGCTAAGCCTGGCAAATAAAAGTAAGTGATCAGTTAGCAGGACAATGCAAATTGCAAAAGTGTCACAAGAAACAAAGAAAATTACTGTATAGAAAAGGAGGAAACACAAACATACACATACACACACACAGACGAATGGAGACTGGGGCTCAGAGGCAAAGCAGGACACACAAACACGCCTCTTGCTTCCTGCCTCTTGTTTCCTGTTCTCTACCAGGCACAAGGGGACATGGAAATCATTGGATAACGACCACGGGGCAACAGGATGAAGACAGATGTACGCAAAGTTCATACTTTTCAGTGGTGCGTCCTTTAAATTCCACAGTCAGACAGGATGGATTTTGGTTTAAAAGAGCGTAGGAAGACTTTGCTAAATGAATGATGGCATGTTAGAGAGGGCAAAATTGGGCATAGGCAAAGACAGGACATGAGGAAAGTGAATGAAAACATGACAAATAGGAAAATAAAAACTGAAACCATGACACTTGAAAACACAGTTAAACATCAAGCTACTATAGAACAAAACAGAGATACGGTACATGAGTGATATAGTGTTAAACCTAAGCTCTTCCAGGGGCTTTTGGAGTCAGATCAAGATAACCTCATGGCAATTAGATGAATTTATACACATATATCCACCCTCTGTACATGGGACTAACTGTATTAAGCCCCTTAGGAGTAACTACTGAGAGAGTCTGACACCTAATGTAGGTAAAGCTTCATGTTCAACAAATACAATCAAAGAAAACTACAGCAACTGCACTAACTCCATAAACGTCAGCTATCTTACTGTGCAGATAAAACAGGACCCAGAGCTGCTGCTGCTGCTGAGTCTGACTCTTCGCTGCCAAGTGTAAAAGTTGGACAAAAAAAGCGGACACTTACGACTCGGATCCCTCAGACAGCGAAATGTACGAGCAGGGAGACAGTGGCAGGTTTTAAGTCCCTCATGCGGATGTCGCTGTAGTCCAGCTTTCTGGGTCTTTCTCTCCTCCTGAGACGGGACAGGACAGGACAGGACAGGACAGGGCTGGACACAGAAGCAGCAGGCTGTCTGGATGACAGGCTGCGCTCGCGCTACGGTGAGCACAGGTGACGTCACCCTGACTGTACAGTTACTGACGGGCCGTTTAAGTGCAGCTCGTAAGATCCTGTGTCAGGTAAGTTTTCTGCACCACAGAGGAGAAATTGAAATGGGGAGTGGCCATATTTACAAATGACCAATTTCTCCCTCACAGCAACATTACAAAGAAAACAATATGAATGTTTATTTTAAGTGATGATGTGATATAACATCCATTTTGTCGTACACAATTAGAGTAAAATCTGGGCAAAGTAGGAGTAGAAAATGAGTAGGAAATGCACATATTCAGACTTCAGTATAAACATGAAATTTGTTTTAATCAAAAGATAAACAAGTGTGTGATTATGGGTGGTCTAGTTTTACAATTCATATTGATGCTAAAACTTTAGTTGGGGGAGTTAAGGGATAAGTTCAGTCCACACAGCCACGACTACTTCGCTGGGCACTGTGAAAAGACAGCAAATGTTGCCTTGAGTCATGAATATTTCAGAGGCAGGTAATCTAAAACTTTTTGGGGGGGGCATTTTTGAAGGAGACACCCAATCCACCACTGAGAGCAGCCACTGGGTTTGTAAATCTAATTAGGACATGTGATACTCCCCTATTGAACCATATCTCATTACAGACACTAGATGACAGCATGTAAACATTAACATGACATTTTTTGTTCACAAGTTTATGTCCAAGTATGACTTTCTAAATTATGCACATAAAGACAAGCACCACTTGACCATGACGGACACAGACATATATTATTTTCCCCAGTCTAGGATACAGCAATGACTCACTGTTTTGTTAATTTGATCATATCTTTTTTCACTCTGGCACAGACTAAGACAGAGCACTACATTGCAACAATGAAAAGGCTTTTGAGACTGATGTCTTTCTCTAGCATGAATGGCTTTTTGCTATTTTCTTAACACGTGCATGTCAGTGAAGTACTGACTACCAAACTGCAAATAAAAATGGATACAGACTACTTATTTAAGAGTCCTATACTGTGTATGTGTGGACAATGGCTCCATCAAGTGGCCATATTGGGAAGTAGCAGGCCTGCATTTTCTAAAGGCAAATCCCAATATAATTACAAATCACTTTCAGGGAGGCAGAAAACAGTAAAAAGCAGGAAAGGGACGCACTAGAGAATCGAACATCTCAAGGAACTAGTGAGCTGTGGAAAAATGTGTCAGCAGCTCAATGTAGTGAACTACAGATTTCATATAAAATTATCATTTCTAGTTTCTTGACAACACATGACTCTTGGGCATACTATTACAAAATCTCGAAGTCATGTCTTAGAAAATGAAATTTTACTATTTAGAGAAGTGAAAAGAGAAATACTGTGTGGTAAATGTCAGCTTCAGTAACATCCAGTAGTATCTCTGCTCTTCTTCTCAGAAGCACCCACCAGAGTGCAACTTAGACAGAGCTAATCATGATGTTAATTTGAGTCCCTGAATCCTCTGCGAGTGTTTTGTAGAGGCCTGAGCAACAACATATCATAATCCCCCACAAAGCAAAAAAATCTGTTCTTTCATGTATATATTTGGGTCTAGCGTACCAATATCATCAGCTATGTATGTGTATCAATTTAGGACACATTAATTTTTAATTAAAAAGAAATTACATAAGAGTGTGCTGTGTGGCACTGAACAAATATGGTGCATTTTACGGGGTTTTTAATCACACAGACTATAAGAATACATTAGGATAACCAACTTGTATCATTAATATAGTGTGGTGCATTATCCATTGCTACACAAATCCTAATAAGATAAGTTTTATGAAAATGTGGAGAACGTTCAGGCAACCCACACAAACTGGAATTTAAAATACCTGATAAGTTTCCTTTGCTTTTCTAAACATCTGACAAAGTTGTTAAATCAGGATTTATCCGGCCCCTCCGCTGTCAATCACTCGACCACTTTCCCAGCCAATTATCTGTGGAAACCCCAGCTGCTTCGGACTTTATCTGTGAACTGTTTACGGATGTCCTATCACACACATTCTGTGGTGCGTGTGCAGGAACATGAAATGTTTCTGTAGTACCACCATCGTACAAAGCCCCTGCAAGTCTTTGCAAACTGGCAGTTCTTCTCCCCTCTGTCTGGAGAGTTCCTCTACAGGTAGGTCATCCATATTCTCTAATCCACTAAACTGTTTACGCCTTTCTGATTATTGTTTTCACTCAAGAGTTACTCACAATGCAAAGATTGTCTAACTGCAGATGAAAATGGCTTTGGTTCTAGCAGATATAACTCTTCCACATCCTTTCTAAACAGCTATTTCTACCCAAAATTGATCTAGTAGATTGGTTTAAAGCATCATTTTCCTTATCAAGCTATCATCTGTGTCTGCTTCAGATGTATGGTGGATGTTTATACAATTTTCCAGGCGCTACAACGCTGCTAACACATCATCCGATTAAGTTCCATTACTGTTTTGCTTCTGAATATATAAATCTGTCGTCAGACTTAAGTTGTTTGGTGAATGACTCTTAATCATTTGCACTCTCGTAATCTCTCTTGTTTCTCCAGTGTAGCCCATTAACCAGCCCATGTTGAAGAATGAGAGGAGACAAGCTCTTACTACTAATGGTGCTAATGTCTGTGATGTTGAGCGTCTTATCAGTACAGACATCTTATGGGCAGGACTTGGTAGAGGAGGCCTGCACTGTTCAAATCCTTGTTCCTGGACTCAAAGGCATGTCATTCTTACACACACACACACAATACAAGGTGAACAAAAATTGTATCTATCTTCATATTTTCTGTTTCTTTTTTCTTCTTCTATTTTTTCCTAAAAAAGGAGAACCTGGAGAGAAAGGACAAAAAGGAGCACCGGGGAGGCCAGGAAGAGTTGGCCCTCCTGGAGAGCCAGGTAAAGTTCTTGTACTCAAAACAAGGGAAGATAAGAAAACATTTAACACACACAAACACATGCTTATGCTTCCCCTTCTTTTTTTGGGGGGGGAGGTTTACGAGTACCACTAAGCTGGGAAAAAAAAAAAAAAAAAAAAAAAAGGG
>OMNW01004564.1:1538-62603 GCA_900303245.1 Selene dorsalis | reverse complement strand
TGCTTGGGCTGATAATGTGCCGTTACATCACCAACAGGCTATCCAGAGATGGTCAAGTGTTTATATTTGGGTGAGAGGTTGGAGGAGAAATGATCTGCAGAATCCACTGCTGTGAAAGTGTTTACTGAAGACCTTAATGAGGAGTGGAGGGTGTTCTCATGCTTTTAAAGATGTCCCAGACTCATAGTTTTAATTAACCTACCTTGAAAAAATAAATATTGGTTTGAAAAAAATTCAGCTATTATTTATTACTATTTTTCACTGGCTTAAATCTGTGGCTTTTAGGATGCACTAGAGATGTATACTATGTTTATCTTCTAATATGTCACACTGACTTTTTTTCAGGGCAACCTGGTCTGAAAGGACAGAAAGGAATTATGGGACGTTACGGAAAAGTGGGCCCAAGTGGAATGAAAGGTTAGATTGAAATACACACCTGTAGCTCTGTTGACTGAGAAATAAATAGGCAATGGTATTTTATAAAAAATTAAATTTCATATCTCAGGGGTAAAAGGAGACAGGGGGGATCCAGGTCCAAGGGGCCCTGATGGAGAGCCAGGTGAGATATCATATCAGCTCATTTAGCTTGTTAGTTAGACTGTTGCAGGTCTAAAAAAAACCAAACATTTGGCGATATCTGAAAATGATTCATTACTATGATGTAGTGACTTGCCACATTTTTGCCTTATCAGGTATCCCATGTGAGTGCACGCCCATGAGAAAGATGATTGGAGAAATGGACATTCTTGTGGCCCAACTTTCCTCTGAACTGAAATTCATTAAAAATGGTATGATCTTCACATTCTTTTTTTTTTCTAAAGCACTTGTTTTGTTAACATTTTGACAATTGTTGTCTGACTTACAGTACCCTTGCTATTAATTTACTTCTCCTGCTCAAAGTACTGCAAATGTTGGGCATGTCAATGTGAAATTTATAGATATACAAGTGCTCATTTTTCAGCACTGCCCTCCCCTGCAGCTGTTGCTGGCATAAAAGAGACAGACAGTAAAGTCTATCTGTTGGTGAAGGAGGAGAAACGCTACTCCGACGCTGAGGCCTACTGTCAGACGAGGGGAGGGCACCTGGCCATGCCCAAGGATGAGGGAGCCAACACGGCCATTGCAGGATACATTACCGAGGCAGGCCTGAGCAGAGTCTACATTGGCATTCATGACCTGGACCGAGAGGGTGTTTTCACCTACGTGGATCGCTCTCCCATGACCACTTTCAGCAAATGGAGGAAAGGAGAGCCCAACAACGCTTATGATGATGAGGACTGTGCTGAGATGGTGACCTCTGGAGAGTGGACTGACGTAGCGTGCCAACCAACCATGTATTTTGTCTGTGAATTTGACAAAGACAGTGTCTGAGTGCAGTCTGCAGTGAACAGCTGCGAAAAGATTTGACGAATATAATGGAGCAATACAGAATGTTTGTGTGTTTCTTTCTATCTGTAAATAAGACGACAAAATGTAAGTTGTGCAAACTTTATAAACTCTTATTTTTCTCTTTACAAACTTAAAAGCCATTTATTTTTCTGAGCTCACACAATAACCTGAGTTTTTGTTCTTCATGTTGGAATTTGACCTACTTTAAATGCAACCTTAATCTCACACTCTGTGATTCATTAATGTTTTCAACAGCATGCGAGGTAACAGTACTGAGTTTTTGTTATGCAAACTATCTACCAAACATTATCTGCTACGGGCAAATGAACAAATACAGAGGGCTGTAGATTTTGTAGAAAACATGAAATTAAAGATTTTGATTCCAGCTGGGTGCTTTTAATCAGAGAAATTGAATACACTATACATTTTATATTCATATCCATATAAGAAGTTATGTGGACGTTGTCATACAATAAACATTCACTAACAAATCAAGAAAGAGAAACAATGTTTGTACATTATTTTCTGCTCCTTTGCCGATTAAATTTAGTAGAATAGATATCAACTGAACGCTGAGCCATGTGTTACACAGCCACCATCCAGTGCATATAAACTGTACTGCACTCCAAAGGTCTCTTGCAATGGGTTAATGGCTTTAGCTGCTCCCTGGACTTTTTGACACTGAACATTTTGACACAGTAAAAACAGCACAGGTGATGACATTAAAGTTATTACTGGTCTAACTGAAGTAGCTAAATGAAATTCTGCCATTCATTTTAGGCAAAAGATCCTTTGGGTGCAATAGCTCAAGTGACCACACATCTTAAAACATCCACATCTCACTTTAATTAGTGCACGTTTACATGTTCTGACTTACCAACTGTGGGAAACAGTGATAAGAAATTGTACATTATATGTGATTTTTAAAAATGAGAGGCATTGACCTTTAAGATCGTCGAGTGGAACTCTCCCACCACTGCTCCCTGATCCTCCACTCGACAAGGCACAGGAGTCATCTCTTTGGGAAACCACCCACTGCATTTCACATGCACAGGAGGAGCATGACTAAGAAAAAAACAAAGAAACATATAAGTGATGCTTTAAAGGATACATTTATTTTGATTTACTGTAACTGTTGGTAATTTCTCTATATTATTATTTCCTTGGACAAAATGCTTAAATGTGTCTTAGGCAATGAACTGAATCTGATGCTGTGAATTAAAAACACACTGCAGTCTTGATTGTTGCACTAAGTTAAATTAACACAGACAGATTTTCTGTGACACGACTATTATTAAAAAATAATGTGTCATCTAAACACAAGAGGCTTGACAAAAATAATAAATTAATTACACTTTGTAATTGTCTGACAGTGTAATGTTTGGTGAAAGACAAAAACAAGACATTACACACCATGGGTTAGTATGACATTTTCTTCTTTGAAAATCCTCAATGGTTTAGTTGTGTGATTAATAGAAGTTGTCTTACAGCCCCGGCTGCTATTGTTTTTGGAGATGGGCATCCCAGCTGAGATAATATTGCACCGCTCTAAGAGGAGGAATTTGAATATGCATGATGCAGTTCTCCTAATAAAGCACAGCACCCGTCCCTTAAGAAATGAATAATTAATGCTGAGATGAATTATGCATTTCATTGACCAGGACTTGTCTGGCCTAAACCAATTAGGTGCCATTGTTGGTGCAATCTCTGGTTACCTTTGTGGTAAACAATTTGGACAGCTCTGTCTAACAGTGGATTGGCGGATGATCTGTGGTGAAGAAAAGGTCTGTGAATGGGAGAATGAACAGTGCATAAAAACGAGGAGAAAAAAAAAACTCCTGTTATACCTAGTTATATAGCGATTTTCTAACTCGATCTTATAAGATATGAGTAAAATTAGATTTGTTTATCCATAAAGAATGTTTTAGAAAGTTATGCTAATTTTTGATGAATGCTAACAGTGATGAGTAGTAAAGGGATGAAACGTAAGGTGTCCATTAAATCAATGCAAAACAACAACAACGAAAAAAAAAGAAAGAAAAAAAGCGGTGATGCGGTTATCTGACAGATTATTGCGCAATAGTCCCCCAGTTTGATTGGCTGTCTAGTGTCACGTGGGCCGCTACCTGCTAAGGTAATAAGATGCTGGGATCCTGCTGGAGGACTGCACATGTGCTTTTAAATCGCTGGCGTTCACTCACAGGTGACAGAGAGGCAGTGGTAAGAGAAATGGCTTTAACTCATAACTCCAAGACATTTTACTTATTTTTTCTCGCTTTGTGTGTTTTCCATTACTGGAAAATTGGCAAGGCCTAGGAGAAGAAGGCACTCTCAATATAATTAGCAAATAATTTAAGTAATTGAAAGACAGAGCTCGGGAAAATGACTGGGTACAGAAAATAAATAGGGTCTCAAAAACTAATCCCACATACAATCCTGGTTTTACTGAACAGGTGCTGCCATGGTGGACAGGAAGCTTATCATAAACAGGACAGATACCAATACTGATGTCACAGACCGCTGGCAAATGATAAAGCAACCTCTTAATTACAGACAGGGTAAGTAAAAGTAAAATTTAAGTATTTTGATGATGTTTCCGGTACAGGCTTACCTTGTAGGAAAGACAATAATTGAACCAAAGATATTAACCGTCCATGATTGAACGAAGGTGGCGTCCCACGTGGAACGCACCTCAATCACTACGGTGTCCCATTACGGTCAAACTCTCCCAACAAGGTTCACCTAAGTGAAGTTCGTAACTGTGACACCCAGTGGTTAATATATGCTACTGCTCTACAAAAACGTACAACCGTAGAAATAAACTAATTACGTGTCTGTTATCCTCAATAAAAAGGACTGTAACCTTATTCACTTGGTTTGTGAGACGATGTTAGAAAACTGTACAAACAAAAGTACTCGTTCAACAATATCTGCTTTGATGGATATTTGGAAACCTTCTAATATTTACAACAACATGAGACAACCACAGTGCATTGCTAAAGTTTGTGCTATTTCTTTACTTGAATTTCCAGGCTTTTCTTATTAGATCGAGATCCTGTCTGCAGTGCCAGTGAACTTGAGGACAACCATGTTGCAGGTGGTGCAGAAAAGTTCGACACTCTCCCATATGACCTGCGGCTCCCAAGGGGATTTTATTTTGGAGAACACATTTGCAGGGTATGTTGGTTTAGTCTTATTTATACAAATCAAGTAAGTGCTGTGTTCCTGTATTGATTAAAAAAGGAAAGGGAAAATGTGTTTGTCAGTTTTGGTTTCCGCTTTTCTTTCCTGCAGCGAAGACATCCTGCCTCCTATTAGAAAGACAAGACATGCAAAAGATGTGGTGAGTACAGCTGTTTCAGAGTTGGGTGCAGTTTGCCATCTGGTTGTTCACATTCTTGCAACATGCAAAACTGTTAGATTTTTTTTCCTCCCTAATTTCACCACAGTTTATTGTTGTAACACCTTGATGGTATCACAGTGGAAAAGCATATCTTTGCGCACACAGCATTTCAATTAACATTTCCCACGTGTGAGGCTTGTTGTGGGGGTGTAATTCGTTATGAAACAGTGCTATCATCAATCACTGTCTGCGGGAGGCATTGAGTTACCGTAGCTTTCCACTTTGATGGGTAATCCCCACAGAGACGGACTGGCCCACTTGATCAAGTGCAGTGAGCCTCATAGACAGATCATATGCACCAGGGGGACTTCACCGACTGAGAAAAAAAAAAAAAAACTCTTATTCAAACCAGAACCGGGACAATTTGTATTGTGATTAAGTAGACAGTGAAATGCTTTGAATCCATGTGAGGATTGCACTGCTGTGGGCCCGAGATGAACACCAGATCACACAGTGAAGATGAGAATATGCGCACTCAGCAGGTTGAGGTAGCGATGGGGCCCCGTGTGAGAGATGTGTCTGACATCTGATTTTTCTAATCATGAAAGATGACAGCACGGTGGCAGATGCCATTTTTTTCAGATGGAGAAAAATACCCTTAACTTAACATCTCTAGCTGTATATGTGGTTGCCTTCCATTATACTAAGGAAAAAAAAACATGAATATTTATTAGTAATTTATTTGAATCAGCTTTACTGCTGGGCCTTATATGAAGGTTTTTTGAGCGCTTTAAAACATATCCAGACGTAGAACAATAAATGGAAAACCACACTGTTATCAAACTTTGCTTTACTTGGGTCCAGTCTGAGTACACCCACCGGGTGAATGAATCTGTAATACCGAGACCCCAGCTTTTGCCATCTCCCACAGTACCATGAGGTGGAGACAGAGACAGAGTTATGGCTGTGTTCTGCATCTAGCAGCTCATCGTAGTATTAGTCATTCACAAGACATGATGCTGCCGCATTTTACTCCCCTCACCTCTTCGTCTCATCCCTCATGAATTTGTAAACATGATTTGACCAGTTAATAAGGACCTTTCAGAGGGGGAAAGATACAAGTGACAAATATTGGCCACTCTGTCTTGATCTGTCAGTTGTTTAACTTACTGATTATACATACATTTATAGGGTCATGTCTGCCATTAATTTCAGTTTGACCTCACAAAACAACAGCAGTCTGGTTAGAAATGCCTGTAAAAAGATCATTTAAACATGCCCAGTAAGGCTGTGTAAAATGTAACCTTGCTCATGCCACCTCACTGTACAGTAATGGTGTCTGTCCCATCCCGTCTGTAGTAGTGGCGGAGCGTTTCTGCACCGCTGAATGAGACATCTGGTCTGGGGCAACTACTGAAGTCTAAACTGACGGCTCTGCAGAGTGTAATATTGAAACTCTCCAGCACACCTTGTCCCCATTGGAAGCGAGCATATATGCTGAGTTAGGTGTTCACAGACATGATGAGGTAGAACACTTTGAGGTAGACATAGCAGAAAGAGAAGATTAATAGGGGGGAGCAGAATGCAAAGAGACGAGAGAAAAAAAAGAATAATGGTGTGCATCAAAGCGAAGTACTTTCATATTACAGTAATCAGAACGAGCGGCACATTTGTGCTCCAAATGTACTTTACACTAAGCATCCTGTGAAAACAGCCCAGAAAATCTGACTAAACCCCCAAGAGCAGCATTTTCTGACATCAGCAACGACTCGCCGCTGCTTCCCATTCCTCTGCTTTTCTTGGATGAGCTCATTGGTTAGGGGAAGTAGCAATGCCCCGTGGAAAACTATACCCCCTTGCTGCTGCCAGCATGTCTGCTCAACTGAGGACCCGGCCTTGGGAGTGGCTCCTACTGATACCACAGCCAGTATGGCTGGAGGCTGGTCGGTCCAATTGGTTGGGACCCCTGTTTTCCCCTGGCTATCATATCACAGTGTCCTCTTGTTGACTCCTGTTCTCTGCCACTTGAGAGGGCTACAGATTACTTGCTGCTCGGTCCCCCTGAGCCCCTCTCGCACTAACTCTAGCACTCTCTTTCTCTCCCTGTCTCTCTCTCTCTGGGGCCTCCTGATACACACAGTTGTCTGCTCCCACAGGACATGGTACTGTAGATATGTAATGCAGAATGAGAGGGGAGATGACCTCAGCTTTTCCACTGCCGTGTTTCCAGTTGCGCTGCTTCTTGTACTGTACTCTCCCGGCTCAGCGGCACCCCTCGTCCTCTGCTTTCCCCTCCCAGAGTGAGACGGTCTTGATTTAACTTTGTTGATTTAAATAAGCATCTATTTGCATCTCAGCACAATGCTGTAAACATGCACAACAGGCTGTTCAAATTTTTTGACTGCCCAGATATATTTTGAATCCCAACTTCAGCGTAAAAGTTGTTTCACATCACTCACGGATGAATCGAGGTTATGAAACTGAATTAACAGCTTACCACTGCGACAGTGCCACTGCTCTTCCGTCTTTGATCTCATGTGGTTGTGGACACTACGGCACTAGAGTGTGAACTCTGTTTCAACTCCCCATCGCTGAATATACAAGGCAAACTTCACTCTTCTTTTGTTGTTTTATTTCTCTCCCTCGGCCCACCAACGGCTGTAGAAATTCAAAAGAATATCAACAGACTTTGCCTCTGCATTAAAGAAAGCAAACAAGTGAAGAAACAACGCGGTTATTCCCCAGACTCCATGTTAGTGAGCTTGCAAACACCATTGCCAGAAGTGTATTCTGGTGGAAGCCTGAGATCACTACACTATCCCCCGAGCCAGCCCAGGGATCCAGCCAGGCAGCTGCAGTAAAGAGCACTGTAGCTGAAAAGAAACATTAAGTCTGCTCTCTCCCACTCTCTGTGTCTGTGTCTCTCATTCTCTGTAAGGGAGACATACCTCACCTTGCTACCTACAGAGCGGATGAGGAGCCCGTGAGGAGAAAATTGCCTTTTGTGGAAGCATTAATTCAGATGTGTACCCTGGTGTCTGAACATCACTCTGAACTCTCCCCACTGCTCCCTCTCTCTTTTCTTTCTTTTCCTCTCCTGCTCCCTCACTCTCCCACAATGCAACTAAGTCCCAAGCCTGTTTTTTTTTCTCCCTCCCCTCTCCATCAATAACCTTCTGCTGTCTACTGCTGAAGAATAACTTATTCCCTACGACTCCCTCCCTTTCCCTTTAAGCTTGTTTGGATTTTCATTGTTTGATCTGGCTTGATAAATAAGACAAATGCAGTTAGAAATTCATGGCTGCCCCATTTCATCAATAAATGATTAGTTTGCCACACTCCCAAGTGATTGATAGGTTGTGCACGGGATGTATTGGAACCAGATGAATTCAATACAGTAGGAGTCACGGGGGAGCTACAAAGCATATCAACTCATGAAAAATTGAGGTCAATGGAAAATGTAAAAAAGCGTTGAAAAGAGAACAGAAACAAGTTTCACCCATCCTGTTTTGTCTTTTTTCTTCTTCCCCTTTACAGAACAACAGCAAAAAAAAAAATCAATGATGAATCACAGAGAAGTCTGTGAAAATATGCCTTAATCTGTACTCCTGTATTCTCAACTCTTTTGTCTCTTCATGTAGTTTGCACACACAGGCTTTAGAAAGGACCTTGAGCACACAGCCAGAGGCCAGATGAAGAAACGCACAGCTAAGCCAGAGAGAACCAAACAACAGAGGCAGCTGTCCAGAAACCCAGTTCTCGTCTCGACAGGGGGTAGGCACAGCAGCTCTATAGAAATCTCTCTCTCCCTCTCTCTGTCTTCCTCCAGCCCATCCTCTCTCACTATGACAACATGCAGAAACCTGTTGGCTTTTCAAGGCAAACTTGTATCTGCATGCATGTGTTTGGGCACAGTATGTGTGTGCACATGTAAGAATGCGCACAATTACGTATTCCTCTGCGTGTGAGTGTGGAGATGGGACTCAAGTGGTGTGTGTGTGTATGTTTTGCAAACATAGAGAAAACCCAGCCTTTGGCAGGTGGAGGAGCTTTCTTTGAATGCTCAACCTGTTCTTTAAAGTCCAAACAGAACACAGCTCGCTGCTCTTTGAAAGAAACATGACTCTTTTCTGTGAATATTAAACAGAACAAGACTTCAAACACCGTCAAGGGGGCTTAAATCATAGATGAATTCAATCAGGCCATTTTGTTGAATATGAATCCAGAAATCCCTGCTAACTATGTGGGGGGAAACAAAATGCTCCAATTTTCTCCTGATGCAGAAATCTAAATGGTAATAAGATATTAATCCCAAAAAATGCTCACAAAAGATCATTGGAGTGACATAATACTCAACTTGATTGATGGGTTTGAACATTTGAGCAGTTGGGCTGTTTAAAAGTGATACTTTCTATATCATTACTGTCTTCTTCTGTTTAGTTATTCAGTAGGCACTGTTTCATGGGTGTTTGTTTTACCATCTGTGCTCAGTAATACAGCGACTCAACTTGAAAGACTCATCCTGGGCCACGGATAACATGATATTTTGTGGTCGAATAAATTGGATAATTGCCACAGTTTGAATCCTTCCATCCTTTCATAGTGGAAGAAAAATAACACATTTCTCCTGTTGGGCTTATATTAGTAGCCAGGCCAGGGTGCACTTTCTTGGCCATGTTTTGGACACCTGATCATGCCCGTAGCCTGGTTTTCTCTCTAAAAAGAATCACCAAAGGCCCAACAGTTAAAAAGATAAAAGCCATAAGTCTTCCCTGCAACTAGATCTACTCTTAGAAGCCTTCAAAAGGCAAACGTAGTGTTCACAACCAACACCAGATATCAGATCAGAGCTTTTGGCAGCTGATTTATTTCATCATTTTGCCTTCTTCTAGCAAAAGTGAGTGTAGAAGGAGATCCAAATGTAATGCCCTAGTGAAAAACAGAAACATAAAGTCTACATCTTCTGTGGCTGTGTAGTTTCCTCTTTGAGCTAAACATGTGAACCATTGAACTATTTTTCTATACATTGCTTCTTTTATCACCGAATAATTTACCGTGCCTGCTTATTTACTATTTAGATAAAATTAATTGAGGCCATTGAAGTAGATTCAAGCTCTGCAGTGCATTTCATTACTCACATTCCACCCATCATCAGATCCGGCAGCCAGAGACAAAAGGGAGTTTGTTTACAAGGACAGGAACACTGTGACGTTGCCATATAAGCTATTCCCCACATGCATCAAGAGCAGCCTGTCACTATCAGGGACGAACCCTGGACCGAAAGTTCACGCTGGCTGGCCATACTTGTGGCACGACAGCTGTGGCTTTCTGTGGCCCTTTCGTGGGACCCTTCTAAATAAATAAATGGCTTGACAGCAACATTGATCTCATGTGAAGTTCAACAGGAGAAGGAAAAGGGAGAGGGCAGCGAGGGATGGAGAGGGAAAGAGAGAGAGAATGAGAGTGCAGAAGAATGAGACGGCGACTGCCAGCAGATGAGGTAATTGTGATTAATCACTTTTCTCAGAGGGCAGCGTGTTCAGTGCGCAAAAACAAAAGAAGTGAGATGGCAGCAGAGGCAGAGGTGCAGGAGGACAGCCAGGTGAAGGTGGATCTGCCAGTTGATTGGGTAAAACTCCATCCCTCATACAGTACTGCAGTTTGATGAGGTCAAACTTTAGCATGTGATCTTTAAACAGCAACAGTTTATCTAACGGGAAGTAAGAATTGAATCCAAAGGTAAACACACAGGCCCATGTGCTGATTCCAGTTAAATTAACAGTGTGCTTCTGACTGAACTCATCAGTTTGGATCATTTTACTTCTTGCTGCCATGAAAGACAAATGTAAACATCATAAACAGTGCAACAAGCTGTTTACATCTGCTTTGGCTGCTTTACTGTAAAATGCATGGCTTACAGTGCACCATCATCTCCCCATTTTCCTCCCATTAAGCTTTACCTTTCTGTATGTTTTTCAGAAAGAACAGAATTAAGAATATACTTCTAGCACAGTGCAGTATCACTTTCTGCTCAGTATAAGGCTAATGAATGCTCAATAGAACAAGTTACATAAATATATAAATATTTAGCAAAATCAATACAGCAGTACAGCACAGTGTGAGCCAAGGGGGATCTTATTTTTTTTCCCTTCCTGCAGGTTGAGGCCAAGATAGTGGAAGAGGAGTACGAAGACGGGAGTTGTTCTGTGAGTCCCTGCAAGGCCTCCCTTCATGATTCAGACAGCTTGTGTCTGCAGAGGTCTTTTGTCTGCAGCTTCCAGGAAGAACGTAAGTACCCTTATTATAAGTTTTATGTAGTTACCGTTTCACATTTAGTTCATTTTTGCTTTATTATTATGTCCAATTTTTTCATTTGCTTTTGGATTAGGTCACATAAAAGTGTTCTAACCAGCAATTATGGTAATCACCATTTCCATAATTGCAAGAACATCACATAGACCTGCTTCCAGCAACTATACTTGAATCTAATGTGTGTATAACATGTTTTTCTGTCTCCATGGTTCTGTCTGTTTATTTGTGGTCTGTGTATTTACCAGTGCAACCTTTCTTCAGGGCAAGGAGAGTCGGTGAAAGGCACAGGGCAAAATACTAGCGCTGGAGACTCGGGATTAAAGACACCTGAGCCTCAGGTACAACTTTATATAGTATGAGTTGTGAAAACTCCACTGCAGCCAAAGATACTGTCTGTATCACGGCCTCCAGCTTAAAAAACAAAAAAAAAAAACATAGAAGTTTGTGCTGGTTATTAGAGTCGAGCTCCATAACACCATAACAGCATGTGGTTGAATCTGATGTCTGTCTTTTACTCTGGTTATTGTGTACGTTCAGTGATGAAGTACAGCTGAGCGGCGCATACAGATGTTTTTGCATGGATCTTTGGTTCCTAGAAATTACACTCATTTAAATACACTTATTTTGCTCTAATAATCCCCGAGGGATGGCAATATGAACCAGTGTAACTGTGATAAATGCACACTGTAGTTGGGTGATATTACTATTCCAAGCAATTTCATTCAGCTTTGAAATGAGAAGATATTGAGTCTTATTTAAGCAATCAATAACCTTGAACATTTTGTTTTAATGAAAACTATAATTTCAAGCAGTGGCAATTACACTGTAGGGGGATGTTTTGGTGTGGTGATGATTTTGCTGCCGTGTGCACTTTTGCAATAAAGATATTCTTATCGGGATAATTATTGACTTCTGGGGGCCAGTTATGACCCCGGCTAAAGACCTCATCAATAGCTTAATTCATTACTTATTGCTTTTAGTCATACACCAATGTTGCTGATTCAGATTGGCTATGGATTGCAGGGAATGACCATTAGATAATGGAAAATAATAAAAAATAATAATAATAATACTGATGATCCCTGCACAGACTCAGCTACTCTTTGCAATAATTATCTTGTCAAGTGGTTTTTGATTCGTCAGCAAAGAAAAAAAAAGACTGACATTAGGAGAAGGGAGGACAAGCTCTACAGTTTAAAACGTGCAGGAAAACATCTGGATTGTAACTAACTGCAGTTGCCATGACAGTTGTGGAAACTGTGTCAGTGCTCAGAACATCATGTAAGTCAGATATGTATAAAGTGCGAGTTCTACCTTACCAAAAACCGATGACTTACCTCACTTAAAGTCGAACCATCATTCATGCGTGCTCTCCTCTTTTCCCTTTGAGGCCAAACATACTGTCGCTGTCTTGCCGTCAGCAACCTCATCATTTAGAGGGCTGTGAATAATAATGAGGGATAACTGCACTGCTATGACTCATACTTTGAGCCGAGTTCGGACAGATTTCCTCCCACTCCGGTGCTCATATGTGGTTGTGAAATGCCCCATGTACTCCCTGTATATGTGCATGTATATAGTAGATATTGATGACCAGATTCAATTACATGATTACATTTTCAGCCGAAGCTTTAAATGATTTATTGCATTGAATTTAAATGGTGAATACATTTACAGACAGTACACAGGCAAGGCAGTGGTGTGCGCGTGATATTGACCTGTGTGGTCCGGGCCAAATAAAGAATAACGAGATTCAGCATCTCTGCCAAGTGGAGATGTCCGCTGGGAGTGAAGGCAGGCTATCTCAGTGGAAGAGAGCGAAGGATGGCGCGCTCGAGCCTGATTCACATTTATCAAAGCTTTTCTTATAATCACTTGACTGACTTTTGTTGGGCTTTCTGAAGGTTGGGTTTTCCTTCAGAGTGCACTCTGTTAAGGAGCTGATTGATTTCACAAGGGGCGACTCTGTCTATGTTGTGGATGTCATACACTTTGAGGAAATGTGGACAAGGGTAGATTTGCACTTGCCGGCGTGGTATCGTGTTTACAACTATCATTTGTTTTGATTTAACAATATTGGCTGATTTATCAACCAGTCAGCTAAGCATTTTTTCTTAATTAATATTGTTAGAAATGCCAATACAACTAGGGATGTTTGATCAATCGTCTTCCTCTTCTTAAGAATTTTGTGATAAAAAATCGAATCATTATTGACCGCTGCATTGATCCATTCCTTTCCTTTTTCAATGAAAGTCCATTTCATTTGTCTTTCAGCTGGTTTTCCATGCCCCTATTCCCTGAAGCTTAGGTTAGCCATTTCAAAGCCCTTATTTGCCCCCATGCAAGGTCAACTATAATCAACTGTAGACAATGTCACCGCCTTGCTTTTCCAGGGAGCTAGGCAGAGGAAGACGATTCCTCTGGGCTTTTAAGGACCTGCTGCATTATACCATTCAATTACTGTTCATTAGACAGTGTACAGCCATTAATCAGACTGAGATGTTCTGCTAGTCCTCAGCGGGGACAATGAACTGGGGAAATTTATTCTGGCTTCCTGTCTGGGCTGCTGTTTAGTGGTAAGGAGAGAGATGACACTATGGAATGCGCTGAAGCTTTCAGTAGAGAAACGTCCTAAACTGAACTGCTACTCCACTCCCTGTGTCTGTTTTCAAGTCAAGTTCTCCGCTTCATGCAACTCCGTCTTTGAGTTTTAAGAAACATAGGCTTTGTCAGAGATTTACTGCATATGTGGGAGAGTATTATGAATCTGATATATCACTGAAAGGGGAGAAAGCTGACAGATTTACTGATTAGAGCTTCATATGCATTGAATGTGACTAGATGATGATATGAGAAACTGATTTATGTTTTCCAGCAGGCTAAAGAGAGGGAGGTGTCTTCCAGGCTCAGCGGAGTACAGGCACGGATGTCCTGGTTTTTCAAGGGTAGGTTCATCAAAGCATAAAGCCTGGTAGTAGCTCACAGGCAGCAACAGCGGCAGCCCCCACATTACCCTCCACAGCACCTAATGCACCCATAAAGAGACCACTAATACACTCTGCATTACCAGTTCCTCCCTCACATTGCATGTCACTAGATCTGCGACCACCTCTCAACATCTGGGAGAGCTTTACGCCACGCTTTATGGAGACCATCTGTTTGAGTGGGGCTTTTTTGCCCTCCCTATCTCAGATGACTTATTCTAGCATTAAAGGCACCTGCACATTAAGGTGTGCCATGCTGAGAGCCTGAGATTATTCACCTCTCTTTGTATTTCCCATGTCATTTGTAATTTGGAACCGCTCAGACAGAATGAGAGGGACATGTACCTTGTTACAATAACGGTCCTTGTTTTTCTTCATGAATTCCTATTCTAAGTAGAATTGCATGGCCTGGCTTTTATTTGATTGATCTAGAGCAGAACACATCTGAAAAAATACAAAATAAGTGCTGCACACATTTGATTATTGGGGAAAAGAAGATGACATAGTGTTAAAACACAAACCAAAGCAATGATGTAAACTTGACATTCTCCTTTGTTTGGGGAATGTGCCTTTCACTTGGTTCAGGCAATTTCACTCTAATTGCCTACAAAACACAGGCTTTGGTTGTGAGGCCCATTCAGTGATTTCCCAGCATCCTCTATTGTCCCTTGTGAAAATTCCAGAGGTGACTAATGGAACAGGATGTGAATCTCTGCAGGTGGTTATCACTGTCTGCCTTTCAGTCTGAGGTGCGCTCTGTCAGTGTGACACCAGGAAAATCACTGCATCCTGTGCTAACAGCAGGCTCCCTTCCTCATGCACGTGCCATCCATGCTATCATAAAAATACACAAATAGGCATCCATATGCATGCACATATGCACAGCTATCAAGCAGACTGCAGTTAACATCAAATGTTACTCTCATGCACGTGTGTATGATTTTTACGCGTATACATGTATTCTCTTTCAATTATCCTCATATTGATGGCACCAGAAGTCAAGATGCAGCAATGTACACTCTAGTACAGGCTATGATGCAGAATGTCAATGGGCACTGTTGGGGGCATTTGAAATAAATCACAGCACATCTTTGCTTGCTGGTTGCAGACTGACGTACTCATTTTTCTGTCCCTATCGCATTATATTGTTGTTGGTGTTTATGAATGGTTCTGCATCATTCATGCCTCATATTCACTCACTGTCACAGCGGATCTGCAGATGACACAGATCTGCAAAGCATGACTTGAGACTCAGAGCCATAGAGGCAGGAAGTGGGATGTGAAAGGGAATGTGAGTGATCTCTAACGGAATCAAACCTGCCTGCCACTTGCTTTGCATCAAAATGTCAATATCTGTGCCAGTTTTGATCCTGGAAGGGAATTTTTCAGCTGAGTGAAAATAGTGGGGATTTTTCGAAAGGCAAATCTACCATCAAAGTGCTCACTCTCCCCTGCCTCCCTTATATACTTTACCAGGAGTATTCCATCGTGACTTCCATGTATAAAAATGGAGGAGATAGTACTGGGCTCAGTTTGGCTGAGATTCTCCTTCAAAAGTTATTGGCACCATGTACAATGGCCTTGTTATTTATGAGAACTGTTATGGCCACTGACAGAAGTTGTAAAGCATCTTGACTGATTGGGTAGATGTGTGTAGTCATGGCATATTGTCGGCTGTATGTGCGCACGACATGCAGAGAGTTGCATGGCTTGCTCTGTCACAGATAAATTACTCCACACAGTCAAATTAAGTTGTTGTAAATCACCTCGCGGGCCCGGGACCAGTCCTGAGTGACGACCTTTACGCCTATTTGACTTTAACTCTTATTTATGTTAATCACATCTGTATTATACCGACAGTAAAATTGTGTCATATTCTGAAAGGTCATTGTTTTGCAGCACAGTATATGACAGCGACAGAAAAACACACCAGTTTTGTTTATTATGAAGTGTAAGAAGTCTTGACATTATGGTTTGACTGGAATGTTTATGAATAAATAATGCTTTTTATTCTCCTTTTTTTTTTCCAGAAAAGAAGAAACACGAAGAATCCTTCTTTTGATTTCCATTCATCCAAAAGGTATGTAATATACAGATGATGTAAGTACTGTAGCTCATTAATTTGCTGGTTGATCTCAAATACATATAACACATACATGGCACAGCACAGCTCATTAACAGTATGAAGATACAGCATGTTCCTTGTCTTTGCAACACATTATCAGAGCTCATGAGCATTCCACTTCCATGATATGTATAACATTAATTGCTCTTTGGATGTTAGTCCACTACAGTACATCTTGTTTTATTGTTACTCTGCTTCACTCGTCAATCCTTGAAAAGTTTTTATTCAGGCAAAGAGCAAAATTCGCTGAGGGATAATTTGAGCCTTTAGTTGGAAGAAAATGTATACTTTTCTTCTTATTCATCATATACGTGTCATGAAAGGCCTTCAAAAGGCAGCAGCTCCCAACAGCGCTAAGTCTCCTTTTTTTTTTTTTTTTTTTTTTTTTTTTACATTTACATGGTGAAAAATAATAAGTTCCAAAGACCGCATGTTGAAAAATCAGTCATTGTGATGTGAGAGACGCGTCTGTGTGTGATCTCAGCTGCACTCGAGACGACAGGCTCTCTGAAGTGCACCACTGCCCAGTTACACATTAGCTTTGATTGCCAGTTTGTTCTGTGCGTTGCCTGTAGCTTTGAACTGCATCTCGAGATGAAAGCCAACCTTGTCCACAGTGTGTCCACTGTAGACCGCTGCTGTTGCTTATTTGCTTCAGGCACCATCAAGGGCTTCAGGACTGTTTTTTTCTATAGTTCTTTACCATGCTGGGATGAGCATTATGTATAATTTATCATACAATGCATCCTGAGACAGCACCCCATCTCAGCTCCATTTTAATTTAATGCCTCGTCTTTCACTCTTTCTGCATCTCATGTTGACTGGTCAGTGTGTGATCCCACCAAGGTATGCCTTTGTTGTGTCCAGCAGATAGACTTTGATATTAGTGGTTCCCACTGTGAGAGCATCACCATTCAGCGCTCATTCACTCTCCGGCCCTCCTTTCTCTTTCTCTCTTTCTTTTTCCTTTAACAACCAGAGCCGTAGAACACTGTGTCAGATTGCTAAGGACCAGACGTCCTCGTTCACTTCTGTCTCCACAAGCCAGCTGCTCATGTATAAGATGAAACAGTGTTATAAACCAAATAAAAATGTCTTGCCTCTTGACAGCCCCACCGTGAATATATAGCCTCTTATTTCAGTGAATATATTGCATAATTATGTATGGTTATGAATATTACATGGAGCCTCACACTGAGCGCATGGTAAGATGCCTAATTGCAGAGTTTAATTATTAAGAAGCAAAGGTCCTGAGCGGATTTTGTGAGAAGCACTTTTGATAAATTATTTTTTGCAGTTTTCTGATGAATTATTTTGGGGGCTTGTGTCTAATCAGCAGGCATGGTGGACGGCGTAACTGCTCTTGAGAGAGACTTATCTTCCCATGGAGAGGAATTACTATGCTGATTAAATCCACTGAAATCAACTAATAACTTAATGATATTGGAGTGGATCAAAAAAAAATGAATCATTGCCTCTCATAGTGGTGGCTATGAGGAACACAAGGGCGCAGTGATGGGTAGAATGAGGGCTGCTGCCGTTGACCTCGGGGCACAGCTTTAATATCTCTGTGTAACATGATGGAGGGAAACAGAAAGTGTGTGATGGTATGTACTAAAGCAAACCTCTTATTAAACACAGTGTAGTGCTGCTTTGCTTTGTACTTCATATGAAACACTTCAAGGAAAAAGTCCAGAGAGGCTGACTAAACAAGGAATAATAAACTAGATCTCCCTCAAGTACTGCCAAAGCCACTAAACACAGCTGCTTGCATAACAACAGTACTATTGCTACTGCCACTTCTTCCTCTTCAGCATGTGCTATAGCTAAGGCGCCCACACAAAAATATTCCTCCCTCGTTACGCATTCAGTTCAAGTGCACTTAGTATGCAGAAAAGTTTAAGGCCTGACCTCGGTTTTGTGTTGAAAGAAATCTAAAAATGAATAAAACAGGCATCTCTGCATGTTACTTCAGATACAGAGCCGGTGCACATGATGTATTCCACCATAAAGGCTAACGGCCGTAATGCAGACAATAAGAATCATTGACCCACTTAATCGCAGTCCTGTGTCCCGCTGTGACGGTGCGAAAGTTAGTTCACCACAACTGTAGGATCAAATGCATGGGTAATAACTGGACTCCCTCCATTCCCCTCCTACAAAATGCATGTGAGTCTAGCACTTATGAAATGCAGTCAAGCTGCTTTTCGCGAGCCAGCACAAATATGTGAATAATTGATTGATATTGATGTGAGGATCACGTCGGCGTATCCACTAGTTGTTTGGTTTAGAAGTCTCCTGTGGAGGGCAGGAGCCCGGCCATCTGTCAATAACATGTCAGTCTTCTCGCACGGCGGACCCTCTGACCGGCTCCAACGCTTCAGTAAGCAGCTGAACAGTTGTTCTCAATGTGATGTAAAATCCGCTACTCTGCTCTGAAAGGAGGCTTCAAGCGAAAGTGTTACAGGTCTGTGGCGGTCAGAAGTGCTCCAAGTTGAATGGAAATAATGAGCACAAAGAAAACTGGATCAAGTGCTGTGATGTATTGCAGTTATTATAAATGATGGATTGGAAAAACTAATAGTTGTTTTGTACGCATTTTCCATTTTAGCATTTTCTTTAACTACAAACACCTCTTTTTAGAAAGCTTTTTAGAAAACAGTATACAATGTGGGAGCTGTCTCATAACAATCTTGTATCACAAGCTGTTGGAACAGGTTTTATGTTGTCGAGCAGTATCATTTTTTTTCAAGGCTGTGGTCAAGGGCACATTGTGGTTGTTATGAAGGTTTTATCGCCGGCTCAATTGGACAAAAGCGTCTATGAACTTTTATCATGTGTAAGTGAGGTGAAAATTGTCCAAAGTCATTTTATACAGATGCTCCATGCGCCTTGAGCCTCCTCACGGACAAGATGGACAGGTGGTGTTAGAAAAAGACCTTTTCACCACTGACATCATCCAGAGCCACCAGGAGGCCACTTTCCCTCTCTCTCTCTGTCCGTTCCAGCCTGGTAGCTACCCACTGTCTGAAGCTAATGGCTGGAAGCACGGCTAAAAGCTCTCAGTGTGATAAGGTAATGTGGAGTCAGAGAGGGGGTTGGGGGTGGGGTGGGAGTGAAAGAGTGCTATATCAGTGGGACCATATATACTGATTATACAGTGATGAGGAAATGGTCTAAAAATAAAAACAAATGGAGAATGCTAGATGATATCACTGCACCCAGATTGCTGACTGCAGTGTTTAGAGTCATATCCAGATGGTTATGAAGCAGGGATGACGGTGGGAGCCGAGACTTACTGCTGTCCTCTCGACTGACCTTCCTGATGTCATGCTTAATAAAATAAGAGAGAATAATATTCTGTTTTGCAGCTACACGAATGGATTATGAATATTAAATTAAAAACACAGCATAATTGGGTGATGTTATGTTCCTGGTGTTAAACTGAAGTAATTATGTTGTACTTTTATCTGTAGCGGATTTTAAATTTAAGTTTTAAAAGTAAAACTGGCTCATTCATATAGTTGCAACTCAGCCTTTCTCATGCGCACACACACGCACAAACACACAAACACGCACACACACACGCACTCTCACACCCACATACATGCACGTGCACGTTTGCTTTTCCGTGTCTATTTTTCCCTCTGTCTTCCCCCTGCTCCCCTCTCTGTCCCTCTCAGACTTCCTCTCTCCCTCTCTCTCCCTCTCCTTCTCTCTCGCTCTCGCCCCTGTTGTTTTCCTTTATCTTTTCCCAGACTGGTTGTCCTTAGTAAGATGGATGTGTGCATTCCCAGGGCAGATGGCCCTGTTGTTACTCTGTGTACCCAGCTCACACTTTAACACCCGGCCTGCTTGTCTGGCCTGACGGGCCATTGCCTGGGGAAAGGACTCTACTTCTACACCATGCAGCAAATGTGGGTTGTGCAGCTAACCGCTTGGGTGCTCACATCCTTTTTTTGTAAGAGAGTAGACTGTAGCAGGCTGTGTGCCAGATACACAGATGGGGTCTTTCTTTAAGGATCACATGTTTGTTATAGGAAGGCTTAAATATACATTAACATACAGCAGTGTATGCTGTAGTGAGATATTTATATTTACTCTTCTTCAAAGCAGTAATCGTTAAACTTAATGACCCATACCCCCATTAGATAAGTTTTGTTCACTCGCAGCAGCCTTTTTGTACAGTATGAGTTCTTGTAAAAGGGAACTTCTTAAAAACTTAAGCCCAAAGAGCAGCATCCTAATGCTGTGTTCACAGTTGCCAAGTTCAGGTTCAGGGGCTTGATCCTCTAAAGTCTGTGGAGTGAAGTTTTTTGACTGAGTGAACTGTAACAAAACAACCAGTGCTTGTCCGATTTCAAAGATTCATCCAGTTTTGCCCAGAAGAATAAAACTTCTTCACATAAACTCCTTAAAGTCAGTAAATATCACTGTCAGGTGTGTTTGACATCCTGTGGTCTGTCACTCAAATATGGTCCTTTTTATTTGAAGTTAAATAAAAGGTGTTACAGTGAAATGGAGGTTAAATGGTTATAGGTTAGTCAGTTTTCTCTCTTGTGTTGCAGTGCATTATCACAATTTATAAACTCAGCTATGATGAAACTTGGTTTAATACTTTGGGAGCTGTTCAACGACAACTTGGCCGTGCAGCCCCTGAATGCCTCAATTAGTTTAACTTACTACCTGCAGTAGTTTCAAACTTGTTTCTCTTTGCGTTGTATGTGTAGTTTCACATCAGTATGTTACTAAGTATATAAAGTAAGTTCAACAGGTGGTCTCTCTTGTTTGTTGCTTGTTTGTTTATTCTGGTGTTGGCTCACTGGACAGCTGTGCCCTGGACGTCCTTTGTTACCACTGATACTGTCTTTTAATGTGTGTATTAAGATGAATTATCAGGACATCTGGAATGCCTCTTTGAACAGTGATGGCGTCTGAAGCCTCATGGTTTAGTTACACCTTCCTATTTCACTCGCGGCATTGTGATTGGTTTTTAAACACCAGTCTTGCCGCGATGCATATTCTGCACATATTCAATCTCTCTGACCTCCTACCTAATAACTACCTTTGATTGGACACCGTTTTGCGTGATGGCAACCTGTGCCTTTTTGATTGATTCATTCCATTTCATTGTCATGATAAACTTTTATAACAGCCATCATTTACCGGCAGCATGTGTAGGCCTCTTTAGGAGATCTGTGCTTGATTTTTACACGGTGATCTAAGGATGATAAATCACTGGGTACACATAAATTACATCAGTGAAATCACATGCAGTACGGGCCTTTTGTAGGCACATATGTAAATCCAGCCAGGGATCTTCAGTTGTGTGAAATTGCAGTCTTTGTCTACCCTCAAACCATACAATTTCTTTCATTTCAATCTCAGCACGCAATTGGAATATTGTCCCTAGCTGCTCCTATCATATGTAATGAATGTGCTGCCCCAAAGGTGAGAGCCATAATTGATTAAAAACCATAATATTTTTCCATGCCGCAGTGTAGTCTGATAAGGATATCTGTGACGTGCGAGGGTGTATGTATATTGCCTGCTTGTATGTATGTGTATGTGAGTGTATCTGCAGGTCTGTGTGGACAGGACAGGACATCAAAGTCACATGTGCTGTAACTCTGTTTCATCCTGGCTAATGACGAAGCTGTGAGTGTGCTTCTGGGTCACAGTGGGAACATGCACAGTGAGGTCACTTCAAAGGCGGGATAATGACGGATTAAGTCTAAATCATGGCCGTGCTTTAGTCGCTGTCTCACATCTAGCCTGTCGCTTTGCATTTTATTAACAAATCATCGCAACATGATCTGGTAAAATGTGCCTGCCTTAATTTCCCTTGTCCATTTTTCCCTACGCAGATCCTCTACATCCAGATTAATGGATCCTGGTGGGTAGAGTGGTGGGCCTTTTATAAACCCTTGATGGTGATGAAATATTCTTTCATTAGTGTCCATATATCTCCCTATGTATTCATGTTTTAATGCACTGCTCTCTCTGCAGTTCCTTATTGCTTTGTGTTGTGTCCGTGACAGTGATGCAGCTTTTCATTTATGCTGGCCCTACAGCTTCCAGCCAGGATATTCTATCCTTGGCTAGTTCACTCTCTCTGCATCCAGATGTAACCAACACACCCACGGGCTTCAGCCTCTCGGTCAATGAACAGGTGCAATGAAGGAATTTCTGCATTGTGAAGCAAAGAGACATAATGATTCAACCTTTAAAACTGTACGTGAACTTGAAATGATTTAGAAGAGGACGATACTCCAAGATTATTGAGCTCTTAGCACTCTCATGTATAAGAGGTTGGCACGTGAACGTACTGTTTTACTGCCATTCATCATGTTCAGTGTATAACCCTCACAATCTTAGACCTCAGGCATGCTGTGCCTGTGGAATTACAGGTATGTAGGAAGCACTCAGGGAGGTCTAATTGCTGCTGGAGTGATTTATCCTCCTGTAGATCCTCCAAGAGCACTCGAACACTCAGGTACTCCGGTCAACAACGCACCCCAGCAGTTATAATCAGGGAGGACCCACTACGGGCTCAGGCACCAAAATGCTTGTTTGTGATGGAGAGGTGCAATGTCAGGGAATATTTGATAAATTTCCGCTGTAATTTGTGTGAAGCAGGTCTGGTGTCATTCAAGGTTGCAGTAACACCCCTCCTCTCTCAAGATGAATCCAGACTATTGCTTAAAGTTAGTCATTTAATTTGATCACAAAAGGAAAACAAAAACTTGGCTTCCCATCTTAATTTCTCCGTAATGACATTCAATACAGTGTCTCTGCTTAAATAATCAATAATCTAAGTTTTGGCAAAACATCCTGGGGTGTTATCCAACAGTCAAGAACTCATCTCATTATCTTTATCAAGACTGTGTGGGTGTGGTGTGTTGATCAGACTGACTGCCAGATGGAAACATTGATTAACAGTAGGAATCTGGTTTTGATTCAGATACAGCCTTGCTAAACACTGATTGGTGGAACCAATCCAACCAAGTCCCCTGCCCACTATTAAGAGCATATTCCCAAAAAAAACCCCACACAAATACAGAAATCTTTTCTGTTCTAAGAAGTCAAACTTCAGCAGATTCATCTGTGGGATCAGCCTTGTTTTTCTCATAAGTCAGCAGAGAACAAAGACTTTCATGTATTTATCAATCAAAAATGCCTCAGCTCTCAAATGTTTATTACAATATCATTTGAATATATTTTGTATTTTTTCAGACTTGGTTGGAAAAAACAAATAATTTGAAGAAATTAAGGACTAAGAAATTGTAGTGTTTATTATTTACATTTTTCACATTTTATGGACTAAGGGAGTGATCATTACTTGAACACACACACACTCTCTCACACACACATAATAATGGATAATGAAAATCGTCTATTGCAGCCTTTATCGAGTCTACTCTGTATGTTAATGTACACATTCCTGCTTAAATTAATTCACCCAATACATTCACTTAATCCAGTATACTGTACATATATTAATAAGATACACCATATAAATGTGGAAGTGAATACTTAGTAGAGGATTACTGGAGCTGAACCTGCGCTGACCAGCACTTGTCCAGAGAGAGAATCAGCCGAGCTACAGAGTCTCATTTGTTGGAGACTCTGTGGCAGCTCCCATTTCACCTGGGCTCTCCCATGTTTAATTGGCCTCATTATGTGATTAACTTAGCAAATTTACCTCTTACCCTCAAGGCACAGCTTTGAACGCTGGCAGACCACAAGCCTTCCCAAAGTCACTCCATCACTGAAACCACAATGTCAGCGTTTAGGCCGGCCATCACATTCCACCGGGAAGTTTTCATTTTCCTGCAGAGATGCCTGTTTGCCTATATTAACCTCTACACCTTTGACTCAACACACCGCTTTTTAAAAATGCAGTAATTCATTCTAGGATGATTAGCAATATATCATTGTTTCCTTAGAAATGCTCAGTATGCATATTATGTTGCTTATCACGCTTTATATGCTTAGCATGATTTCTGCAAGCTCTGTAAATTGTTGTATTATGCATGGCCTGTGCTGTTATCGTTTAGGTTGATGTTTGCATTCAGATCTCAGCCACACACACGCTCTTCTGAAATGTGAGAAGTTTTATATTTGGGATATAAATCTATTTTATTTCAGGGTACAACAAGCGCACGTTGTAATGCGGCAGTCCGCTCATCGCCAGTGGTCATTATGCGGAGTTAGGTGTTGACTTTGCCTTTCAAATCAAGCCCAACCATGGAGTTAGTGGAAAGATACAGTAGATTGTCGAATCCAACACGCAGAATCTAATATTTGGAAAGCTCTAGTTGTTTGTTTGTGGGTTCATAGATATTGGTTTCATTTCGCTGATGTCCTTGGAGAGTAGTATGGAAAATGAAAGGGAGATGAAAAACAAAGTCCATGATGTTAATCTGTCCTGTCATCAGAGGAGGTCTCACAGGTCCTCTGTGGGCTCTCTGACAGTCAGATGAAATGACCAGTAAAGTGCCAATTTTACCACACCTCATGTTATTTGCCAGCAAGTCATGGGTTTGCTTCCTTGTTTAATAACCAATGGTGGAGAAGGTGAGGAAGGGGGTGGTGGGAGGGTGTGGGGGCTAATGTGCATCTGTCCATGAGCCGGGGGTAGAGGAGGAGAGGAGGGCCAGGACGGCAGAAGAGAAGTTTACAAATGGGATCCATCATTTTTCATGCACAGGGGTGACATCCCTCCGTCAGCCAATTTCACTCCGATAGCCCAGTCCCTTGGTTCATTGATATCTGCATTAGGGACCTTTGTTAAAGGTCTCATCTAAATGCATTGAAAAACGCCTTGCTCCCACTGTGTACCTCCTACTGTTAAAAGTGTGTGCATGCGTGCATGTTGCTTGTGCCGAAGACTTGCCGACTTGGCTTTGTCTACATTAAGGTTAGTCTTTGTGGCAGAGCAATGTGATGTCACTGAACCTGGAAAGAGAGGGAAAAAACAGCCAGAGAGAAAACCATCAACAAAGCCACAACAAAAGCCACCTGCTCAGAGGGCTCTCAAAGCAGGAGCTTGGAGTGTTTTCACACTCTGTTGCCACTGAGTTACTCTTCTCTGCCTGTTTAGTTTCGTAATGTAATGAATTCAATAAATTTATCCAAATTAGCAGAGGAAAAAAAATTGAGTGTGACCTTTAAACTTGTTTCGAGAATAGGGCAGGAGACATTGTGGAGGGGCTCGTTTCATATCAGTGTAAATATGACAGTGCCTTCTGTATGAAGTTGGTTTGAGTAGGCCCATTAACCAAAACACTTCAAAGCCACTTCATTTTATTCCACTAAAAACACCACCCTTGATATCCTGCACTTGTACCGTCCTGCAGTTCAAACCAACCTGACTGTACATCCCTTGCCACTATTAAGACGATTTAATTTGCTATTCCTGTCCGTCTATTTTACACGGCCATACTGCGATACAGCAGAGGTGCTGAGGGGCTAATGTCGCTGTCAATCCGCCGTCCCCTCAGCTACAATCTCATGGCTTAATTTCTACACGGATCCAAGTACCCTCGAGCTTCGAGAGGTCTCATTCGCGCACTTGAATCAAAATTGCCCCCAAACTCAACACTTTGGTTATAAGCAATGTTGCACTTTGAGTAGTTTTAGCAGGTGTGCCTTCATTTTGGTTCACGAACCTTCAGGTAAAAGGCAAGCCACACAGCCAGCCAGCCAATGCAGTAAATCATTAACATGTTTAATATGAATGTATGCTGAGCATTTCATTTGCAGCTCCTAGGTAGTTAGGCTATATCTCCTGGCGCTCTCATAAGATATATTAAGACTAGTAATTAATAAACTTGATAATCTGAAATTGACTAATAATTTGGTGCTTGAGGACATCCTCGCAGTATGGTCCCACAGGGATCCCATTAAAAGTCCTCCTGACTATAATCTATAGTTGTGTGGTTGTGCCGTATGACTCAGCCATGATGCCCTTGCAACAATATTGAAATCCACTTTCAAATGACTTTGGAATTAATAATTTACATTAAGTTTATAGACCTTGTGGTACATCACAATAAGTGCTCCTACATGAATGATAGTGATGTCCCAGAATGTTTACAAAGAGAATTGCACTGGGAGCATCTGTCACTGGCTGTCACTAGTTTGAAGAGAAAATTGGAGTATTTGACACATGCTATTACTGTTTTGCTGTCCCATTTTCAGATACGGTTTGGGAGAGGACAGGTCCATGTTAATATTGCTCGGTCAGAGTTAGTATTCTTAAGATGAATTAAACTGTGATTAACAGTGCAGAAGCCTTGACCCTCCCTTGAATAATACTCCCGTGAATAAGAGAGAGTGGTACTCATTCTTAATGCTCCTGGAGGTGGTTATGCTTTTTTAAAATAAAGTTATTACCGCCGTACTCCTTTATCACGTGAAGCAGAAATGTCAGCGCCAACTCAAACAGGCTCCGCCAAACCGCCCAAACATGGTGAGATTGGATGTGAAATCGGTGCAAGGGTCACTGACAAAAGAAATTGGGTTTTATGCAGAACGTGCCTCAATACACAACACTCCCAAACCAAAGGTAAAAGCAAAGCCCTTACCGGCTATTTTCAACCCATCATTATTTCTCATAAATCCCAAACTAGCCAAGACCAGTGCCTTTGACAGCATGACTGATGAGTTTGCCGTCGTGAATGTCAAGAGAAATGGTCTCCTGCACCTTATCTCCCCTATTTCTCATTGTGAGTGAGACTTGGGGTTTTTATGGAGAAAAGCCACGGCCGTTGTGATGAGCATTACCCAGTGATAATGAAGGGCACGCTGCTGTACTGTCAGCTGCTACAGACAGACAGGCACGGGAAGCAGGCAGGGACCTGCCGGCTGCTGAGAGGCGTTGTCCATTCAAGCGTTTATGTGCCCTTATGTCTTTATCTTGAGACCAGGATAAATGAGCATATTTATATATTTACACTATGTCAGTGCTGTGATTGTCTTATCTACTGCTGCCTTCATTCATGGAGGGAAATGTCAAGAGGTAATCAAGTCAGATGTGCCTTTTGTTAGCTCTATTCATGGATCTCAAATTGTATATTGAAAACATTCAGATGACAGGTCTGTAAAATCCTCCTTTCTGATATATTTGATTTAACTGGAGATGTTTCCGTACGGTTTGATTATTCATATGATTCACCTTTTAAGCCACCTTTTAAGCCACAAAAGAAACCATACATACTTAATGTTTTGGTTTCCACTCTTACAATTACTGTCAGAGTGCATTTGAAATTTAACCAAACCTAGCAAGTGAAGTATAGATTTTTTTTTCCCATCTGCAGCACCACTTATTTTATGTCTACAAGAAGAAAAAAAACAGCTCTCTGGTTTGATGAGCAGCTTTCTAGTCCCGGAAGTAAGCCACATATCCCCCACATATCCCACTGAGGCTTATGTTAAAGGCTTTTTTTCAGTGATCCTGCCTGTAACTTGGCATGTAAACCTGCCAGTACAGAGGGAGGGATAATGAGGTCCGACCCAGGTCTGAGCAGCGACTGTTAGGCAGGAGGCTGCATATTTATGATAGCTGTAAGGAGCATTTATTACCTCTTTTCCATCAGAACATTGTCTGCAGAGACCTGAAAGCTTTCCTCAGAGATTAGTCTCAGATACCCCCTGTTAGGTGGCAGTCTGGCCACATCGCCCTCCCTGCTGCTCTGCTCAACCTCTCGTTCTCGTTTTTTATTTTTTATTTTTTATTCCCCTGCACTTTTCGCTCTCTCTCTGTTTACTTGCACTTTTCCCCTCCCTCTTTGTACTATCTCTGTCTCTCCTTTCAACCTCTCTCAGAAGTTTTCCACACTTTGTGTCACCAGTGTCCTCCGGTTACACTGATACAAATCAGGGTTAAAACATTTGTTTACCGTGAAGAAGGGAAGAGAGAGAGAGAGGGAGAGAGAGAAACAGCGCTGTGCTAAATGTCAAGGATGATGAGGTGGGTCAGGGCTGGCAGTGCTGTTGCGATTATGGCTGTCTTCGCACGGCATCATCACAAACTCTGACAACTGCGAATCGACTGCACAATTTATGCTCGGGAAGTCTAAGTCCCCCAGTTCCGCTGTTTCACCAAGAAATTAAATTCACATGTTATCTTTGCGAACATCCTTCCTCTTCTCCCTCCAATAGCAGTCCCAGGAGGAAAGGAATGTGTGGTGTCAAACTGCGCTGCTCAAGTCAAAGAATAATGGATCCTGGCATAAGGAATCATTTCTGGGCAAAACCACATCCACAAAGGTGTTCTTATCTTCTTGCTCATGTTGCTGTCTCCTTCTTTCAATAGTTAACCAGATGTATAGGTACTAACAAGCATCAAAAATACATAAGAAAAGCTTGATATCATTTTTTAATGACTTTTAACCACAGAAAAGCAGCAAGTGGCTTGTCAACTATTTGTCCAGCGTTATGACATGTTTGAATGCGCTCACTCCTCCACTCCACGCCTGTGTGTTTACCGAGTGCCTTGTGTATGAGCAATATGATTCTTTCATGAGCCGTGTGGTGGCTGGCCTTTCATAGGCATGCTCTCATTGAACACCTAATCAATACCTGTCATCTTGAAATCATCCTCTAAAGTGGGGCCCTGTTCTTTGTCTGCCCCACAATCCATTCCTATACAGCTACTTGAATTTGTATTGCACACTAAGAGGACTTTCTTCATTATCAGAAGAGTTAACAGATTGTTGAAGGACCCTCGGTGCGCAGTTTCATATGCACAAGACCTGGTTTATAAAAATCCATACAAGGGGCCTCGTGGCGAGCAGGGTAAGCCAGGGACGTGTGGGGAATTTTAGATTCAGTGGCAGGCAATTTCAGTGTCTCGGTTTTTCAGATTGTTTTGTTAAAGCAGGTTTTATTGCTGTTGCTCAGCTCTTCTGTCTGTCTATTTGCTTGGGGTTTAAGGAGTCGCCAAAGGTAATTTATAGCATCCCACCCCCCCAGGAGAGTATTTGATAACGCACTTCTAAAGCTGCCTGACTACAGGCTCAAAAAGGGGGAGACTTTGGATTCCACACAAATACGGTTTCTAAATCACCGGCAGCTTCTTGAGATTGTACTTTTGTGAGTCTATCTGTGGTAAAGACTGATAGTGCTCTTGGTGCAATGCCACAGCGATTGTAGTTTGTGAGTTTATCTGAAGTAAACATTGATAGTATTGGAGGGACAAAGACTCTATGCATTTAAGTGTTTTTTTTTTTTTCCTCCCCTCTTCGCTCAACTTCTGCGTTCCAGTCCTGCAGCTCAGCTCTCTGAGAAACAAGTGTGCAGTGATCCATGCTCTTAACACAGTTAAGAAAATAGTTTTTGAAAATTGGACCTTGAAGAATTCAGAGTGGGTGAGTAATTGGAGGTCAATCGAAAGCAATGCTCCACGACAGAGCTGAACCCGCAGAGAGACTGAGCGAGCGAGATAGAGAGACACAGAGCGAAAGAGAGAGAGGGGAGCCAGCAGAGTGTCAATCAGCCGGCGTTTTGCCCGCATTGCCCCTTAATTTAATCACTGTTTAATTACTGCTGTCCCCTGAGGGGTGCTCTGCTAGGTTCAGTTACTGAGCTGTTCCTCTTCCTCTGCCTCCTGCTCTGGGTGCCTATTTAGCCCTCGGACACTCTCTCTATAGCGGACTACTCTCTCAGAAGCCTCAGCAGTATTTCAACCTTACCTCTGGGCCCCTAGCACAAATCTGCTGATGATAATGTCAAGGGCAAGCACATATGCATATGTGTGATGAAAGCTGCCTGCAGGAGGAGACACGGCACAAACACAACTTTATCCAGCAGAGCAAGGGCAGAAAAAGCTGGGTATGTCTTGAAGGACCTGACTACCCACCTACTGTCTGCTCTTACATGACCGCCTCTTCTGTATGCACAAAAGGTGGGGTGTCATGTGAGATCCCAGAGCTGTGCAACTCATCATTAAAAATCACTGCTGGAAGGGGTGGTCAGGTTTACATAAAAGCTCTCTGGCACTGTATAATGTGCACTGCTGTATCTGTGGCCAATCACAGTGCACATGTTGTGGTTTCTCAGGATTACAGACAGCCCACCACCACAGATCCTACACAGGGGCCGCGTCAAGGGAATAACTCAGATTTAGCTCTTAAGCTACAGCAATCAATATAAATTTAGCATGGTAATGATCAGGTGCAGTGTGTGGAAGTCTCCAGTGCCTCTCTCTCTCTTTTCCTGGTACATGCCACGGCGCACCAGCTCCCAGAGGCCTGTGGCTAACACAGCTAAGGCTCTGCTCTGCACGTCAAATCTTAACTGAGGATTACTGCAGGGAAACAAACAAACAAGGCTGTCTCAGAGTCTTATAGCGACAGGCATAGGCAATAGCTCGCACTAGTAATGAAGCTACTGATGCCACACACCTGTGTGTGCACAGACGCATGCACACACTCACACATGCACACCTCGACAGCCCTTCGCTCTCCACATTTCCCTTCCTGGAGCAGTAGTGGTGTTTTAGACTGTGTTAAGGGTATAATGGGACAAATGAAGATGTGATGAGGTGTGTGTGTGTGTTTGTGTGTTTGTGTGTTTGTGTGTGTGACTGACTGATAGATGAGATGCTGTCTCTCAGGAGAGTGTCCGTGATGATGACTATCGCCAGGGGAGGACAGTTGAGACAGTCATGGCTCCTGGGTATTCAGATTGGAGTGTTGACAGGTTCATTATTGAAGTTTGTTTTTTTTCCCCAATCTTTCTTTCACTGGACAGATAGTGTCAGGGTGTGATAGTCACTTCTTGTGTAGTTTCCTTCTTGACAGACAATAAGTCTGCTGTTTCTACACCAGCTGGTCTCTTGCCATTTCAAGAATTTTCAGAGGAGGCTTATTGAGACAACAATAATGTCGATGAATTGAACGGCACAACGCTCGATGTTTTGTCGTCTATTTTTAAAACAGAAGTTGTAAAGAATTTTACGCCGTGAGACGTGGTGTTGATGCCAAAACCGAATCAAAATTGGCCCGAGGATTGTGCCAAATGTAATCCCTTCAAGCTGGCCCACTGGCCTCGTTTTGTGTCAAACAGGATGCCTAGCCAGAGTATCACAGCCTGTAATGCAATTGACGACCTGCTGCCTCTGACATTAATAAAGATGGAACACGTACAGGAAATTAAACTCTCACTTTCCTATTGTAATGAGATCTTATCCATCATGATACTGTTTACCTCACCGTCAGATAAAATGATCAAATTGAAGCTCAATCAGGGCCTCATGCAATGCCATCGCTGTAACCTGCTGGCATTAGTCTTCTAAATGGATGGAGAAGTGAATGGGATTTAAATAAAGACTCTATATGTTAATGGGCAGGGTTTAAGTCCCCTGGTGATCCACTTTCTACAGAGACAGAGGAGAAGAGGTGGGGGAGCGTGAAGCCGACGCTGAAGATGAATGTCAGGAGAGTTGTTGTTGTGTTATACACATTTCTAATCTCGTTCTCCGTGCTTTTCTTAAAAAAAAAAAATGTGCAAGATGGAGGGAAGTGAACATGTTGACCTCAGTGAATGTCTCAGGGAGCTCCGTGTCCTGGTTGTCCACAAGAGGGAAGTAGCTAGCTACAGAGGAAGCAGACAGGCCACAGGTTCATAATCACACTGGAGAGATGTGAGATGTATTAACTAAAAGTTATTGTCCTTTGCTTCACTTTTTATAGATCACTGGGTTTTTTCCTTTCATTACATGAGCCTATGATCTTTCATACAGGAGAGGGACAAAGTACTGTGGACAAGGAGATGAGGCAATGCAAATTTAATAGTATTGGCTTTTATAGGTAATAAGAGGGCACTGATCAAAGGTTCACAATACTCAAAAGAAGCTAGGTTGCACTCAGGAGGGGGACCAAGTGCTCTCCAGCCAGGCTGAGTAAATTGCCAGATCAGCTAATCAGAATTCAACTGGAAGATGTAAGTTAGTGGAGACTAATTGAAGACAGATTTAAGGGGCATCCATCTGGATATGACACTGCTCTCTCTTGCTCTCCTTAGTAATTTCTGGTGAATATTAATAATGTTTTTTATATAATAGTGTATATGTGGAGTGGGGAGAAGAGGGGAGTGGGTTAAGGGTTCTCCAAATGAAGCCCCTAAAAAGCCTCAAATGCACAAGGTGAAATTACTCAGAGGATATCTCAGGCAGACTCTCCATTTACTTGCCCTCGTTGCTTCTCTTGGGCACGTGGAGGGCGATGGTGGAGGAGCCATGCACATATGAAAACCAGCACATGTGGGATGTTATCAGCACCTGCTCAACATGGCTATATGAGCCAATTAAACAAGTATGGGTGTATGTTGTCCCCCTCCGCACGATTAGAATCACAATTCCCGGCTGTGTGGTCCTGCTCGACCTGGCTCATGTTAAGATTCAATATTCCCTAGAAAAAGGTTCAGCTAATGAAGAGTATTGAGCTGCAGCCTGATCAAGAAGTAGGCCAGGATGGATGCACCTGCAGATTAATGAAGTTGTGGAGATGAGAGCGTATTGAATTTGCATAAGACACTCAACAAGAATTAATGGTATATTATATATGTTACTAGTCAGTGTAAACGCAGCAGTAAAAAAAATCTAACCCTACCTGAAGACTATTCACTACAACAACATACACTAAACATTCACATGGTCTTCGCATGATCCATGTTTTTAGTTTCCATGGATTCAATTCTGTGACCTCATGACATCATTCCTTCCTTGTGCTTTACGGCGGCTCCCGATCTGTCAGTGAAAACACAGGGGCAAAGAACATCGTCAATATGGTATTCACAACTGCTGTTATTTCCCCCAGGACCTGGAATCACACATTTGAAAGAAATCCTCTGGGGACATATTTAGACAACGGACCAATCCAAACTGCTGGAAACACAAACCCCTTTGTCACAGTGCTTTTAACAAGATTTAAAAAGATAAAAACTGAGAAATAGTTACATAGGCAGATATTATACACTGTTGCCCATAAAGTTAGCATAAAATATTTATTTTACTTCTTCTCATGAAATGATTGTGTGATTTATTCTTAATAGATAAAGTGTATATCTTCTCAAAAGTGGTAACTGGGACTCGGTATATAATCATTGCACCTGGTCAAAGGTGATTACTGATGTGTATAAATAAGAATAAAAAGAGGACTTTGTCAGAAAACAAAAATTATTCCAACTTTATCGGCAACAGTGTATATATTAGATACATATGTGTGTGTGCATATATATACATACATATATAATACATACATACATATGTATAAATATCTATCTGTCTGTTTAAGGGACTTTGATCATCAGAAAATCTGCTTTTATTGTCACTGAGAAAAACATATTCCCTTTTAAGTATTAAGCAAAAATAATATATCTAAAAATCTGCCATCACTTAAATTCCTTTTAAAGTATGATTACTGTCCAACATGTCAGTGATGATGGATTCAACAAGGAAGAGTGTTATATTAATCCCCAATGCCTGACAATCGTAATAGTTTTCCTCTTTTTTTGCAATCCAACTTTCTCTTACTCCTCAAGGAGATATCTTCACTTTGCTGCTTTGATATGCCCAGCTGCTTGGTAGCTGTTGCAGAAAAGACATATGACAAAAAAATTAAAAAAAGATGAGCACGACAGGTGTCTGATTTCAAACACACCACACCACAGCCGGATGCAGATTGCTTGCGGAGATGTTTGTGCAAAAATAATAGTATATCTAGAAATACTGGCCCAGGGACAGTGTATGGGCCGTCAGAAAAGATGTGCCTTTGAGAAGAAGTAATACAACATTGGAGGGAGTGACTGCTATAATGATAGATTCCTAACCAGACATTTTTCATAGATGAAGACTTGAATTTAGGGCTGAAAAGAATCAAGAAGGGATATAGCAATGTGCAAGACAATTTAGAGAAAATGTTTTTGTAGTAAATTGCTGCATCTTTGATGCTGGGGATGCTTTAAGGAAATGGACTTCACGTCTCGGTAGAATCAGTCAATCCATGAAACTTTGAAAAGTGCGTTGTTGACAGACTAAAAAAAGTTTGAACAAGTTTCTCCTGGCTTGTCTTAAATTATTTTTTTTGATTGATATGTTGCCATTTGACATAATGCACTGCTGGAGCATGAATACAGGGAGCACTTTTTACATATATATTTAACGCTTATATCAGGGCTCTCTTTCAGTGCCATTTTCCTCTGGTATGCAAAATGGAAGGTCTAACCTGAGGGTATATGTACAATATGATTAGAATGGGAAGTCATTCCCCTTACTTCCTCACGGCCACTGTGATAAAAATATTAGAAAGTGATTAGGGGGGTAGAAAAAGCTTTGGTTCATTCATATTTTATACCATATGAAAAAGTAATCTGACCTATAGACACTGTGGCTCATACTGGATAGGGAGGTAAGGAAGCCTCCATCTGTATAAGGCTGCTTAATTTCAATGGAATCACTGCATTATTTACATCATTAAAAACCAGGACCACTGTATAACCCATATTCAGGGGACAAATGCATTAAAACAAGGTTGGAGATGAAAATAAGGTGACAGCCACGTGAGCACTTCCCAAAGAGACATCTTAAATCAGTCTGATCACTCGAGCATAATGTGATGGTTATTGCATTTAGGCTGTATATATGGATATCTGTCAGTGAATGTGGCATGCTGTTAGTGTGGGATCACATTAAATATAGTCTAGACTATAGGTCAGAGAGTTTGACATCAGAAAGACATTCGTTGAACTCTATACATTATTAGTGTTGGGATGTGTCAGTTTCAGTTTTCACTACACTGCCCTTTGGTTAATGGATGTTTTGCAAACAGTTTTTCCAGTCAATTATGAGTCAATATTATGTCATCAAATATTTCACAATTTGATGTTTAATTTTTAATCCTGCAATAACTTATTGTTTCTTTGGGACGTTGCAGCACAGACACAGTATTGGCATATTATCACTATTTAACATGTAATATCAAACAGTTGCCTACCAGCAGATACAGAGCATTAGCATTCATATGAGGTTGTGTTTATGGCCATCTGGTGAATTTAACTCCAATATTCCCTCTCCTTTTAGCTCTGTTGTTGGTCTCTACCAACTCCTGGGGGAAATATCTGGGTCTTTAGCTGCTCAATGCTCCGCTGTATTCACCGACTAGAAGCTATTTTTGTCTGCCGTAAGGAGCTGGGCAGGTAGCGTACAGTTGGTTGCTAGTGTCCACTAAAAAAACAACTGCATGTTATGCCAAAAAAATAAATCTGGGGAGAGCAGTTAGATTGAATTAAAGCAATAAAACTGCTGGTTGTAAAACCAAAACAGTGAGCTAGAAGATGCTTAATTGTTCTCCAGAGCTTAAAAGTGCAGGACTTCTTCAGATAGTGACTGAAGCATTTTTAAGCACTTATTTTTCACACCTAAGTGTACAAATGTATAAACCTGTCACTTATTGCTCCCAGCCAACTCAGCTGGAACACACAGTATGGTGCTGTTTTTATGCAACATACTATTAAGGTGTTCACTGTTCTAGTATAGCGCTGCTATCCCCCCATGCACATCTTGCTTTGCATCACCAAACCAAGGTGAGGCAGGATACTGACATGCATTAACTTTGACCCTGCCCAAACATTTACATACACAAAACACAAACCATGTCTGTTGATGCCCCCATAAACATGACACATATGTGACGTGCCTGTCATGCAAGGGCCGTGTCAGTGTGACCGTGTGACATTGTGACAGGGCTTGTGCGCCTCTGTGCGATTTGTGTACATGTGTGCGTGGGAGAGACAGGAGGGGTGGAGGCGCTTTTTGGGGTTTGCAATGAGTGTGATTGCGTGGGCGCATTTATGCTGCCTCACTTTGACAGCACTGGTCTGGCTTCATCTTGCAGGTCAGCTGGGGTTTAATTGTCAGACTTAAATATTCATGGGCACATTGAGTAGATAAATGAAGGTATAAGCACACTGTAAAATTTTCAATAGGTCAGGTGTCACTGACTTCACCGGATACAATTTACTGTATGATCCGACATTCGCTGCAATGCCAATTAATATGTTAAGAGCATGAAAAGAAACCCTAATGGCATTTTCCATTTATGCATTATGAAGTAATCCACAATGAGATGGATACCGTTAAGACTAAAGGTGCACTGCAATAAAACGGTGCACTTTATGACAGTGTTTTACATAGGTATGAATCTATATAATTCTAACATAGACTCTCACCTTTGATGCTTCCAGTCATTACTTTTTACCTGAACATGTGTTCTCTCTTGATAACCTGAACATAGCGGTCAAATTATTTTGCAGTCTATCATTATACACATGGACAAAAAGCATCTGTACTGCAGGCTGCCAGGAGCTGGTTGCAACCGCTCATTACAAGTAACTTGTAAACAGATTTACACATAACTAGATTAAAACCAGTTGCACCACACAAACTACTTCTTCCATAGAGATTAGTAGTTATTTAACACTTAGACCCATTACATCAGTTTGGTAATGAACTGAAGCAGCTGATGAAGCAAATGTGGAATGTGGTCGACATTTCTGACCTGACAATTGATTGAAATTTTATTTAACAGTGATTTGAACTGATAATATTTCAGATTACATTTCAGAGGAATTACATAGTATATCTTAAATTAAAAAAAAAAATCCTACAGACTAGCATTAAGGTTAGGTTAGATTAGCATAATCGCTAAATCTTTGCATGATCTCTGAAAGGCAGATAATTCTCCGTGTAGGCTACACATAATTTAAAGCCATACCTGCATTAACAAAGGATTGGAAGTTTGGCTTGCGATGCTACAGGTTTTGGTAAACTTGACTGTTTGATTACAAACAGACATTTAATTTCATTTATTGGATAACTAGCTTGAAACATCATGGTGGCTAACTTGAATAGCCTCACTTTCTAATTAGTGTTCGCTACTACAAACAACATGTGCAATTACACTGTGTCATGTGAAGTAGTGTTCAGTTTTGAAAGATTTTCTTCTGTTCTGTTCTTCCCTTTTTACTTTTTTTTAAACTCCTGCAAAAGTTAGCCCTTCTAGACATTGGATTTTTTATGCAAACATGACCAAGTTAGAGTCAGTACCTTAGCAACACAATCAAAGCCAACTTAACCTACCTTAGCCACCCAGCTGTCCCCCTCTTGCCAAGGTTAGCATCCCCTCATCCTCTGTGCTTCCATCCTTCTCCTTAATGGCTTATTTGACGATAATTAACCCTGAATCCTACAGAGACAGGCCAGTGAGAGATTGATGGCCTCGTCGGCCTGCAACACCTGTTCTGCTACAAGGCTCACAGTTACCAAACCATGGCCAAATATGACTGCCCTGGAGCCCTGCATGTTAATGTCAAAGACAAACACAGGTCCTCCCCAGTGGCCTGGGTGTTCTGTATAGGCCAACATTGTGACCACAACCTCTGATTACACTCATTATTCCACTCAAGGCTGGCTGCTCCAAGGGGGCATCCTGCGGTCCCTTTTGTCCCAATTAGCTACACTGTCCCTTAAAATGTCTATTCATCTGCTGCTACACATCTTCCTGCATACAGATGCTCTGACTTCCTGGAAAGCATATTTTATCAGGCCAGTCCTTTTGTCAGTGAATCCATTTAGTGGAGGAAACAAGTGCGCATTTGGGAATTTTGCAGCACATGGGGACTGTATAATTGACAGTTGAAGTGAAATAGTGGTGTAAGTTCTTTCATTTTGTGAGTGCTGTTTTGCAGACGCTCCATTCTTAGTACATTGAGTTATTATGAACATTCTGTTGCTTAGGGCTTGGTGAAATATATCAATACGTGCACCCCACTTGATTTTGTTGCCACTGTTTATGAAACTGTTTTTGCTGTGGTAGATTACTGCTGTGAAAGCAGATTCCAGGCTTCGCACATGTGCTTACTATAACCATGAACAGATGTTAATTACTTCTTCTTCTTTTTTTCACTTTACTTGAGATGTTCCTTCCTCCCGTAGGTGGAAGCCCTGGTCTTCTTCTCAGCATGTTGAGGTGAAGCTTGGGCCTCTGTTTTGTTTGCTGCAGAGGGGCTTTCGGGAGTGGGGGAATAATCAAATGCAGAAAAGTGTTTAATTTTTCATAAACAGAGGAACCACTGAATGCACACAACTAACAATGTACCCCAAAGCAGATGTAGAGCGTTTTTAATTTATGGAGAACTGAGCGAAATGGGCAGATGGAGCAAGAGGAGGTGGAGGCATGCTGAGGGACTCCACTTTTCTCTCTTCTCACCTCACAAACAAGAGAAGCCTGTGAGCGTGTGCCACAACACACACAAACACACTCCCACACACCACTCAAAGACACAAGCACATGCACAAACGCAGACATGTACCACCCCCACCATTTACACGCCTGCTTCCCACTGCCGCCATCACTTCCACCACAGACACACACACACACACTTATCCCCCCTTTTGCAACACAGTCCTCCACAACAAAACACACATGGATACATTCCCCTCCTACACACATACAAAACAACCAAAAATGATCCCATCATTATCAGCCCCTCACACACACACTTGCAAATCCTCAGGGTTTGAATGGACCCATTTGAGAACACCCAGTAATGAACTGCCGCATGTGCTCCACAGAGTCTCCAGCAAGTAGACAGGCTTCATTCTGACGGGCCATATGTAGGTATGAATATGCATGGGAATCTGTCATACAGGCAACAAGCACTACATATATATGATGCCAAAGGTCACCAGTGTGAGGAGTGAAATTAGCTCTCTGTTGGGCATTTTGAAACATGTAAGTCTGTGTTTGGAAGGAGTGGGTGGACTTTGAATCATGGTAATGTGTGAATGCAGTCCTTGGCTCACTTTTAGAGGACAACATTGATTGAAAAGTCGACCACTCAGTATTATCTGTTTTCATTAGAGCTAAAATGGTGAAGTCAGTGGGTGCATGTTGCAAATAGACCTTGGCTGCACTAGAGATGCAGTGGCCCATTAATGTGCATATTTTTGTGCCCCAGCTACAACTGTAAGTAAAGCTTATTTTTAAAGCCACGGTGCCTCTGTGAGTAGAGTAGGACCATCCAGTAGTTGCTCATATGATAAAGACATAAAATATATAGATGTTTCTGATTTGAGCTTGGTATTGCCACATTAGTATTAGTGTGTACAGTGACATACGAGCAGCAAGAAATTGCAGTATGTCAGTATGTTTTAGCTCATGTAGTTACAGTGTCACCATTTTACAATTTGTCTCTTGGATTTGTCTCCCGTCAAGACCACTGAATGTGAGCTATTTTGGATATAATGGCAACAGTTCAATAGAGAGGTTAACTTATGTAAAATTATAAGTTATTTACTAACAATCATGAATGAAGTGAAAACTCTTGAAAAGTCATTAACAAAATATAGTAAAGCCACAAAATGTGTTACTCAGTCCATGTCGAAATTCTTCAAAGCTAGTTTTGCTAATGATACATAAACAATTTCAGCATTAACAGTTATTTACGTAGTTGTCTAGAAAAAACGCTGATAGTTCAGCATCAACTATAGAAAGAAGCACCAATGTAAATTCTTGTTTTTGCTGCTTTTTCTGTCATATCTTTTCATTTGCTAAAGTCTGCATGCTAACCAGCTAGCTCTGCTCAGACTACCTTGTCCATGCTAACACTGGCTAGTTAGTGATAGCAAAACTTACAAGTAGCTCCTTCAAACAACTACATTTGAGGGATGTTATGTTAGAAAGAAGAAAATAGTCCTGTGACATTAACTACAGTTGTAACAGACTCAAAAACTCAGAAGTGCTCGGGATGTGCTGTTATGCTGTTATGTAATTCCTCGCGAACTTTCATAGCTTTTCCATTTTATCCAAATGAGCACAATATCTGCGCTCTGTTGACATGTTGGCCGTCCTGGTGGAGCCAGACTAGCTTTACTATATATAAGCTTGTTTTTGGGGGGTTTCTGTTGTTGGCAACTGATTCCACAACTTCTCCCACAGGCTCTGCTACTTGACATGGTTTTGTTAGAATACGATTTGGCCTTCGAGAAGATATGTTTCATCTCTCCCAGCTGACTTGTCAATTCATTTCTTAACCCCAACTCCAAGGAAGGAAGATAGTTTTGTGAGCCAGGCTGCAGTTCTAACAAGCACAACTATCTCCAGCTTGTTAACTATTTATTTGCAGTGACATTAGACCAGCATTATGCTTCACCAAAACACATGTGTCCCGAGGCATGGCCCAGACGGCCTCACTGTCCCGCAGGCTTTCTGCTGTAAATTCCCCACTTAAAATTTCATGATCTCCGCTCGGCAGGATACCACTTCCATCATGAAAGAGTTCTCAAACCTAATAACCGTTACTACTCTGGCGGAGCCATCAAAAACCTATTTGTTTCAACAAAAGCCCTCTCCCCCATGCAATGCTGCTGGGTAATAATGCCAGATAGGTTTTAAGGGCAATGAATTGTGGAATTACCATTTTCTCCTCTCTCTGTCTCTGTCTTTCTTTATTTTCTCTCTCTCTCTTTCTCTGTCTCTCTCCCTCTTTCTCTCCCAAGATCATTATATTAAACACTTAATTATTCATTGGTAATGCCTGTCATGGTGAAATATTGTCCTCTGCCAATCTGAATGCATCATACTGCCTAGGCCTGCCTCTCCTCCCGAGGTTAATGGCACAGCCGTCACTTGCATTAGCTTGGCTAAATGCAATGCACCTCATAAGTCAAAGTTCCCTAAGTGAGTGGAGAAGTCATCACCTCGAGCGCTCTCTTTTTCTTTCTCCTTCAGCACGTGGGTCAGTGAGATCATCTTCACACAGGAACTGACTCTGGACACACACACACTCGTATACACGCATACCCACGTAGGTGTTCACATAGGATCTTTATTGTTTTGTCTGAAGGATGGTTTGGGCTTGACAGAGCAGTTGCGTCTGGATGGGGCTCTCCATCAGGGCTTTTAAAGGTGAGGGGTGAATGGATCACTATTCATGCAGTGCACTCATGGACTGAACATCCATAGATGGCCCCTATAGGGTACAGAGTGTATGACTAAATTATGAGACTGACATTAGTCATTCCATACCACATCTTCAATTTGGATGGACATAAACAGTATTAAACAGATTACAGGGGATAGTGGTGACAAGGATCTCTCAGGTCTGATGCGAAGATGCATGGCATCCCCTCTGTGTTAATACACTCTGGCGTGCAATATTTCTTCAGCAAATATGCAGTGCTAACAAAAATGATAGTTTTGTGCACTTAAGCAAATTGCATGTTGATTACATCTTCCTGATAATGCTAAAACAAAATTCATTTTATCACTGATTAACAGGGTATTACTTGTAATAAGAAATCCTTCCGGAATAAGAAAATGCAAACATCCAGTTGTGTGCCAATAACAGGAAATGCTGACATATGGGTAAACATTTCACCAGCATTGCATCTTTTCTTGATGGCAAATAATACCAAAAACAATTAATTTTATTTGAAGGGAGGTCAATCTGTTTTAACCCTCGCTGAATGAAATGCCAGAGAAAAGGGGCAAAAGGATGCTGGAGATTAATACCTTGTCTTAAAAGCCAATATGGATCATTATTTTACAGGCCTCTGTTACCTGGTTAAACATGTATGACTTTATGTCAGCACATTATTAAAGGTGCCAGCGAAAATGCTCCTCTGCTGCTCTGATGCTTACCTCACCACCAGGGCATCTAGTGAAAAAAAGAAAAAAGTGCTCATGAGAAGTTACTGGAAAAGCTTGTTGTCATTCTCAGCAGATTGAGCGCCCTCTCAAATAACAACTACAGTGTGCTTAGTGAGTTGATCTTAATCTACAGAAAATATGAATTACTTGTTTATTGTTAATTTTCAGATCCCTTTTTAACTTCAGCTGGATTGTTTTGCACATTGTGGCTTTATGTACTACATGTGTGAAATTAAGCTGGACACTTCACATATCAATTCCATTCATGAAGTGTAACTACTCAGACTTTTTCTTTTACTTTCATACTTTAGATGCTCATTAAAACAGAGAGAGGAGAGAGAAAGGCTCAAGGGACCAACAAAAATACCATAGCTGGTTCCTTTAAATCATTTGTTTGTTATTAGTTAATGACTCCTGAAGTCCAACAGCACATTTGAGCGATGAAATTTCTGACCTTCACTTCACAGTTGACTCTCCTCACTGTAGAGCTCATTAGTGAACCATCTAATCTCATTAGACGATGCTGGGCTAAGATGGCATTGCGACAAAGTAACCGTTCTCTCTCTCTAGCTCTCTCTCTCTCTCTCTCTCTCTCTCTCTCTGCCTTTGGTTTGGACCAGGAGCAGAAACAGGTGTGGGAGCGGGCGTGCAAGTCTGGGACAGGCGGAGTCCTCGCTAACCCTTCTCCTCTAATTGCTGTGGATGCCAGTATGCTTGCTCTCCGCTGCCTTTCATAACAGTTGGTGTTTGGCAAGAGGCTTTTATGTTGATTTTAGCTGACGCTTTGCTACTTATTGTGTCTCTGTCAAAAGAATAATTTTGCATCCTTAGTTGAACTGAAATGCCGGCGTCCCTCGTGGATGTGGATGCCAACTGCTCCAAGACACACTACAGTGAAACAGCCACTTTTGAAACTTCCAGCAACAATCTGATATTGATTTAGTATTTTTCTGTTACTATTTACAAGAAACTTCTGCACACACAGAGAAAGAGACAGAAGCACTGCAGGACAGCTGTGGGGATTAAACAATGTATGAGCAGTCTTACTGGTTTCAACAGCTCCTTAGGCCTTCGGCATATAGGGCTAGTTACTTCCATGTTGACAACAAAGATAATCAAATTTTTGCTTGCTGTAACACGTTAAGATCTTAAATCATCATATCAGTCGCATTTTACTCGAGCTTTGTTCTGGGGCAACAATGAGCTGCTTTTCTGATAGACTTCACTTAAATTTGTTATACTCGACCTCTGACAACCTCGGCTCCAAACTTTGATTTTACTCCTATCTGCACATTTTCTCTGCTCAGGCTCATATTCCAGATCACGTGGAGCCATATTTATTGTCGCAGCTTATTTAAATAATCACCGGCCTGTCAATGCACATTATGGCCCTCTGTCAAGGTAATAACACATTGTCATTGCTGTTGGGAAGCAAATATTAAACCATAGATCAATGTTTAACAATGCATAATGGACTGGATCTGCATGTTCACGCTTCCATTTCAGTTGGCCTTCGGCTATATTAGAATAATTTAATGCTCCAAATAATATGAAAAAAAGCTGGTGTTATTATTGCTTTTTTGATAAATAGTTAAGGGAATCAGTGTTACATGTATTATGGAATATGAGGTTGTTTGCATGTGACAGTCATTTGACTATGATGTTAGTGAGCCTGTGCCTGTGCCTTTGCCTTGGAGTGGAGAAACAAAAACTGTGTAAAGCAAAAGCACACAAATTATGTGTGAATCACTCTCTTTGATTTATTCACACCTCTGCACAATGCAGTTTATTTATAATGAGGAAGTACAGTGTTGGTGATTTTTACTGTTTGTTGTGTGGAGACCATATCTAGGATTGTGTTGTTTTTTTTTCGGTAATGTCATATTCAGGGCATTCTGGCACATGCTTCTCTGGATGTTATTATTCTATATCAAACATTTCACACATACAGTATAAAAGATTTAAAACTGCAATAACTGTTTTGTTTTTTTTCACTTGGTGACAGTGGAAACAAGCTGTAAACACAAGATGGATACTGAAAACACAATACACAATATTACCACCTTTTAAATTGATACGGCAAATTTGGCAGATAGCAGGTGCACATCCTGCAGTTATGTAGCAACATTATCATTCATGTGGAGTTGCATTTCGGAGCATCTGGGAAATGTTTGTCCAATAAAAGACCAGCCTCCATTTAGGTTAGTTCTGCTAAAATGCTTCATTATGTTCACTAGCTGTTTGCTAACATTGTGTATTTGCTGTTTGTGTGCCTTGAGATCCTGGGCTGGTAGCACACAGTTCCTTCCTATCAGATCATGACAGAGACAGCAGCCCGCTCCATAAAAAAGTTATTCTCAGAGTGGAGTGGGTGATGGAAAATGCAAAAGTTTCATGAGCTGGAAGAAGCTATACAGCTCCATTAAGCTGAGTGAACAGTCACAAGCCACAGTTTTGTTTCCATCACTGATCAGTTTATAATTTACAATTCTTATAAATTACCTAACAAAGTATGGTTAATATACAGTCTGGTGTCTTAAAATCCTGTGGGGGAAGGGACTACACTATTTAAGTTAAGCAGAGACTATCTTTCCATGTGCACACTCTCACTCCTTATCGTGGCTGTGTGGTGATTCTCCTCGAGGTTTAATGAACCATCAGTTGGAAAATCTCCGCGGCTGATCCTGTGTCAGTGTGTGTTGGGTGCCAGGGCCCGCAGCACTTGCCCCAAGGGATTCCCTGGCGGATCAGCTGTTGCTAGCTGAGCCAGCAGCTAACAGAGCACTGGGGGAGCTCCAGGTGGGTCTGATTAGCTCTCCACGGAAGAGAGGGGTCAAGGGAAGGCAGCTCGGGTTACCTTCGCGCAGGAGGAGAGGATGAGAAAGAAAGGCAGGGGAAAGAGGAAAACAGTGTGTGGTGGACAGACAAATGAGTGGTTGCAGGGCAGTGAGTGGGGAATTAGACACATGTCAGTCGAGGTCTCAATTTTCCCCACTATCGGTGCGACACCTGGCCTCGTCTTAATTGGTCAGGATGCCTCACCTAATCCATTGCTTGTCCTCCTCAGTGTCTGGAGCCCTCTAAGCTCCATTCAACGCTGTGGCGAATGGACAAAAGCTGAGGATGAAAAAGGTGCCTCTCTTTGAGGCCTAATCCAATTACATAACTGTTAGAGAACCATGAGTAGAGTTTCACGTCCCTTAAAAGTAGACACGAACTCTGTGACCTTAGAGAATGCCATCTTGTTAAGAGTCACAGCAGGGACCCCTATCCCCCTCTCTTGATCTCTCTGACCAGAGGCTAAGCGTGTGTGCGTGTGTTTAAGCAAGAGATGGAGAGGGATAAATGATCCTTTCTCTTACAGCATCTCATCCAAGTCTAAAATAGATCAGTATCTGAAGGGTCTCTCCTGATAGTTCTGTAATGGAGCTCGTGTTTGTTTTTTTTACTTTACACTTAATTAACTCTTTAATACTCTTATGTAAACAAAACAAAACAAAATAAAACAAAACAACAAGAGCCACTGTAGCATATAAGAGTACAGAAAGTGCACTACAGGGACCTATCTGATTTATTCATATTTACTGAATCATGATTGCCTTAGGTGATATCTGTGCCAGTAAATACATGAATATGTATTCCTGCTTTTTGAGACATGCTAAGACTTACGTATTTCCCGCTCACCTCCCATTTTTTATTCATGCAGAAACGTTTCAGGCGCTGCATAAAAAAGCCGGCGTTTTCCATTCCTGAAACACATCTAAGTATTGTAAACTTGTGATGTGCCCTGCCAAAGTGCCATGGCCTTAGAGACTGCCCCTAAATGTTTGCTAAAGAGGGCCACTGGCTGGTCCTTGGAATACCCCGTAATGTCCCTGCATAGTGATCAAACAATGAAATTTAATCAGTGGCCTCCAGTCTACCTCCCATAAAAATGTGTTCTCTAATATAAAGTTCATTTCTATGAATATTAAAGCAGCATATCATCTGTTGAATATTTCATTTGATCTGCACCTTTAATAATGCAAAATGAGGAATTGAACATTTGCCCCTTTTTCCTATGGATGATGACTTTGTCCACTATTGTATATATCACATACTGCATTACAACCTGTAATATGTTGTATGTGTGGTTAAAAAATGGCACCTACTGCAATGGATATTACGTCACAGCTGCGGGCACATTGTCCGTCATTGGTATGTAGTGAATCAGACTGATGTAGATGATGAAGTGAGGCAGTGCTCGACACCTGCTCACTCTGAATGTTTATTGGAGGCAACTTTGAATTAGCTTGGTGGCTGAAGACAGGAAGTGGACCACACAAATCAAACGGCAGATTTGAGTGGCGATAGTAAAGATACTGTAGGAAATAAAAACACTAAAATGGTTATGTAAGGGATGTGCAAACTCTCTGCTTTGCTTATCTAGTATAATTGTGCGACATTATAAGGATGCAAATGAAGTGTGTAGACATGGCAACCCTGTTGGAAAAAGCCTCGAGGCTGTCTCCCCTTTGTTTCCTTCCCCTCTCAGCCATGTTCTAATTGTATTATCCCCATCATTTTAGTTATTTGCTTCTCTCGTTTTCTGTCTCCCTCCTCTGAATGCCTTTGTATGGCACAGTCATCAAGGTGATAATTGCATTGCCAGTCCCCAGTAAGAGACATTCTTAATTATTTCAGCATTAGGTGGTAGTTATACAGGCAATTAATGCTTGACTTCACGATTATATACTTTGTTTGATTGCCTTTTATCAGCAGGATACAATGGGCTTATTTGCGCCTGACAAGGAGAACGCCGCAGTTTTATACAAAAGATAAGTGATGTGACGTTCCCTGTATGGCTCCCATTCACATGCAAACATCGCATGTTGCGTTGAAGTGCTTTTAATCTCACAACTACCTCACATGTGAAAATAGTTCTATGGAAATGTGCGGACACTGAATGAGCTGTCAAGCCATGTTAATCAGTTTGGGTCAGTGTGTGCTTCTGAAGACTCTGTGTCTTTCTCCCACCTTCAAAATCATCTTGTCATCATCCAGTAGAGCTTGGTCTGAATTGTTGACACCTTTCATGGAACATGTGTTTCTCGCTCATTGGATCGCTCAAGTGCCGTGCCTTTTACATGTAGAAGAGCAGTTTGACCCTCTGTACTTTTGTTAGTGTGGTTTCTCTGTATCATTCCAATCTTTGTAAAACTAACACACTTAAAATATGTTGCTAATAAGCGACATTATATTTTATGTGCTGCTTTATAATTCAATTCAGGCCTAATTACACTGTGGTATACACCTGGCACTCGCCCGCACTACCACATTCCTCTGTCTTTAAAGTCTTGGCCAGGGCATCAAAGCCGTCTGGTTTTGATGATATTTTGGCACTGGTCTGTGTTGGCTGCAACTTAAATGGGATTAGAGTGTTGCATGTTAAAAAAGGCCTCTGCTCTTCATCCCAGCATAACAGGAAATTACAAGTATTTTTCAATGTCAAAACTTATAAGAAAAATGGCAACAGTAAAGGAAATTGCAAAACAGTAGAGGTTCCTAAATATGCAGCATATGATCATTTAGAAGTATTTCACTGATTCCTTCAACCTTACCAACTGGACTCCATTGAAATCACAGACATAATGTCACAGACTGGATTTAGCACACCCCATGTGAACAGACCAGTCCACTGACGGTGCAGTCAAGTTCACCTCTGGGCAGAACCTTAACTGAATGTTGTTTGCTCGCCAACATTATTACAAGGTAAATTGGGTTCAGATATTGCTAGTCAGCACACCAGATGTCGAATTCAATAAAAACTCTTTTCATGACACTTGATGGTTTGGACAGAACAGACAACTGAAGGGTAGAAGCCAGTATTCAAATAAAAGTAAATTCAGTACACAGTGTTCACAGATGTGCATTTACATTGTTTGCTAACTGCCAGTTCATTGCTTATTATGCTCTTAATTATTGTCTGTAACTGCCAAGCTGGTCTCTTTTTTGGCTGTAATATTGATCCATGATAAGTCTAGAGCAGCGCTGCTGATGTAGCTTGTATTACTCTCAGTGACCAAAAATACATTTTTAAATCTGCGTAGAGTGATTATTGACCACTAGAAGGCAGAGTGACTCCAAAATGAACTTTTAGAGACACAATTTGGTGTGGCTCATCAGCTTCTGGCTTGTTATTGATCCCTCAGAGGATCAGACCTGCTGTACCATCAGTCACTGTACCTATCTTAGTGACCAAAACAATCTTTAAAAGAAAAATTATGACCACTAGAGAGCAGGAAAGGGGCAAAGGTGTGAGCAAGCAACAATTGTCTAGCTGCACATCCAGCACAAACAGAGCAACATGAGGATACGAATGAAGTAGCAAATAATAAAAATTCATAAATTAAGGTCCATCAACTCCTACCTGTATCTATAGCCGCCATTTGCTTACTATTATTGTACTGTTATTGCTGCTGTTTAGTTGTTATGCAAGATATACATTTTCTGTGATGAGGAACAAACTGTTAATGAATAAATAAAAAAGAAATACTGAACAGCTAGGGAGAAATTGACAGATACTGTCGCTCCATGAATAAAAAAAAAGGCTCTGAGAAAGACTGCTTGTTTCAAATATCTCTTGTATCATTTATTGGCAAAACATTTTCTATGTACATTTTTTTTATTTACATTCATCACTGAATGATGGTGCAAATCGTCTACACAGAGCCAGTGAAGACTGAAATGATTTATTCCTAATTGGTACGCAGCGCATGGTTTATGTATGTATGCAACAATTAATGTGATTCATTTTTGATAACTAGATCAAGTAGCTTCCTGCTGTTTTCTGTTCAATTTTAAAGTCAGAATGGATAAACAGCAACAAATATGTCAGATTTTATAATATAATTATAACAGAAAGCAAAGTGAATCTGCTGAACTGTAAACATGTCACCCTGAGTGTATTAAAGCTTCACACTTTCTTATCACTGCTGTACCTTTTTCCAAGTCAGCCAGTAGAAGCATGGATTAAGAGGGTTATAAACTTAGTTGGATTAATCTGATCATCTGAAGCAAGCGGCCCAACAAAAAAAAATCCATTGTCAATGGACAAAGCCCTGAAGCAGCCGCAGTAATTATGTCAGGAGCAAAGGAGGAAGTGAGGTAACATTACAGAGCGGCAATGTCTGTGCAGGGACAAGGTCTGGGTGGATTGATGGGTCTACAAATTATCAGACTTTAATGTGCCCTTTGTCTCCTGTTTTCAACTGAAAGTCAGTGCAGGTTTTAATCATTTCCTAACCTTAACCATGTGTGCGTAGCCATAACTACAATGACTAAGGTCTCTTGCGTCTTCTTTAACCCAGACTGGCAGCATTACTTAAGCCTGTTTATGACCAATCCTTAAAGAAACTATTGTTCACTGCATAGCCAACATTAGCATTAGCAGCTGTTTACTTATCCGTCTAGGGGAACGATTGTGAGTTCAGAATCAATTACATCTGCTCTCGTGTATAGGATGTGCTTTACAAATAAAGCTGCCTTGCCTTAAGCATACCCTTAGCATGCTAACCGGTTAAACCTACTTTGGCTAAATACTAGTACTACTGCTTTTTAATGGTGACATGTAAGTGTCTTCTCTGTGAAATATAGGTTTTAAAGTCACTGAAAAGAATAAATGCTGACACAAGACGTCGTAACTTGTGGCTTGACTTGTTGAGTTGTTGATACTTTTAATAATAATTTGAAATGTTATTACTATTTACTTGTTCAGGTGTAAAGGGCACTTCAGACAGTGGCTTGAGTCGCAGAAACCACAGTGCTAATCTGTGGCACCCTGCTTGATATCTACCCACAGGCAAACTCCATACTCACTGGCATTCACCCACCCACACACACATGCTGCTGCAACAAACATGCACAGCAGTCATTGCCCATGTAGCAGGACATACATCAAGACCACTGTGTGGACATCAAAGATCAAATTACACCTCCCAGTATGAGACGCATTGATAACCCCGATGTCAGTAGGAATCCAATCAAAATCTAAATTGTGCCCCACTAAAACGGCCCCCTTGATTAGTTCTCCAATAAAATCCATTTCCTGCCCTCATGCCTATTTTAGGCAGTTTATTTCCCCTGTGGTATCAAGCAATAGGCCCTACCCAGGACTCCCATCTCAGAAGGCTGGGTGTGATGTGTGTCTGTCTGGAGTGCTTTACAGGATCTTGATGCTCCTGCCCCCCCCCCAAAAAAAACTCCCCCAACCGTTCCCAATGATTATACAAGCCCTACTGTTAGCTTTTCCAATATTCACTGCTGGCTCAAGCCTTTGTGTCCACAGAATGTAATGGACAGTGCTTTCACACTATTGTGGCACTTTTTTTCCCTACATTTCTTTTTATCTCTCAGTCCTGAATTGTAGAGCTATCTTGCAGAGAGGCAAAGAAATCACACAGATGTACTACTGAGCCATCTAGACTCTGTATCACGGGGATGGTGCCATGATTCACTCACCTACAGAAAGTCTTATCTTCAGATAAGTAGTCTTATATTTCAAAAAAGTGAACGGAGGTAATGTCTGCTTCTGGATTATCATTATTACTTGCTGCAAGTTTCATGTAAATTCAACTGGAGCACTTAAAGTAATATTTCTCTTTGGTGTGTTTTCATTTTTTATTACACTTTCCTTTTTGTTAGTCCTCTGGTGCCTACATTATGTGTTCCCTGGGGTGAGTGTTTGCCAGTATTTGCAGTATTTGCCATTGGTGCTTCCCTTTATTCCTGACTCTATAAATGGCTGTTAAGCACAAATTATGTATTGAAAATGACCCCAGAGTCCAGGATTGATGGTTCAATCATTTCTCTCGTTCTAGCAGTAAAACGGAGGACTTGGAGCCGAGGAAAAGAAATAAGTGATTGCTGATTGCAGGCACATGCAGTGTTGATGGGTGACTGTAGGTGCTCACAATGTATTGTCAGTGCAGCCTACAGCCAACATGAGTTATACTTTCTCTTTAATTAGGGACGCGCCACCATTTTTATATGTGTAGTCGCGGTTACTTATTATGGTAAGTAGAAATGAGGTTATTATCCTCGGGCTTTGGAATTAAGTTGAGTTTCATTATGGACATCTATGATGTAAGAAGTGAGGACATCTTGGCCGCTGTTACTTCAACTTTGGCTCTTCTTCACACATTTGTCAATAACATAGTTTTATGTATAACTACATTTTGAGTGGCTCTTCAACAAACATATAATGTAACAAGCACCCCTTGTAAACCCCCCCATCACTGGATTAATTGTTTATGAATTGGTCATGAAGATGATTTTGAACTCATGAAATGTTTCAGAAGTCCAGTACAGAAAGTGAAACATTAGCTCTGTATGGGCTCTCACAGGTCTTAGTTTTTAAAACATGGTGAAATACTTAATAATATGCACAAGATGAAGTCTTGAGGGAGTTCCTCCTCTCTGGTTTTCTAATTCGCCCTGTAATACTCATGGGCAATGTCACTATGTAAGTGACTGTAAACTAATGTAATAAATACAGCATTTATTTACACAAAGCACAAATACAGAATCATAAAACACCAAATATCTTTCAGATATAAGCAACAGGGAATTAAATTCAGTGTCAAGAAAAAACACAGGGGTTAAACAAATGTTTGATTAAATGCAGTCATTTGAGGTAATTAAGCTGATTTTTACCAAAGGGCACAAATATCCACTGTTTCTGCACAGCAACACCATATAGAGTGTCCTATTGACCCGTGTGTCTTTAGAGGCAAGGTAGTAAAGGGTTAAATGCCACTAATCCTCCATCTTCTATAGAGCAGTGATTTATCATTGGACTTGACAAAAGGTGATTTGTTTACTCATAGATCCGCCCCTTTAGATATACATCCTGCCGCCTGGTCCAGATTCAATCTCTCTCTGTCCGGTGGAAATGTGTGACAACTTGACATGTTGACGTGTGGACGTAATTGTGTGTCACGCATATAAAGTTTACTAAAATGGAAATTGACCATCCTGGGATGTTTTACAGCAGAATTACCTAATTTACTGTATTGACATTATTGACCCCTTTACAGGCTGCAGAGGGGATTTTGGTGACCTCAGCCAGTAAACAAATTGGGGGAGATCAATACGACAAAGTCAGAGTTCACTCGGCTCCCCCGGCCAGGTTGATTGCAGAATGAACTCCATTAAAAGTTTCCAAGGCCTAAAAGTCAAACATCATTTGGCTCGGATGTCAGAAAGCGTCTGCAAGAAAACCCAAAGACACGCTGGTGGTAATGGAGTTTGTTTTGGGGGCTTTAATTGCAGGTGCACCCGTGCCAACAGTTTAGAGTTGTGCAAAGGGAGAATTTGTAAAAGGGAGCAACTGTGTCTGAGATTAAAGTCAAAGGACGAAACTTCACTAAGCCCTGTCCAAACCACAGATTTCTGGCCCAGAGACGTGTGCAGAGACATTGACAGCTGTCCTCTTAGATCTCAGGCCGTGTCGCTGCAGCAGAACACAGCTCTTTGAGCCAGTCACTTCTCTGTAGCTCCGTGTTTCACTTGTCATAGCCGTCGCACTTACACAGAGGTTTTTTGGTGACACCTCTTTATGTGAGGACACCTGCCACAGTCATTACTCTAATTGTTCATTTCGTCTCATGAATGAAGGGCATACAGAATGAAATTAGGCACTTGAGTTGCCACCACAGTGTTGATTCGATTCAGTAGTCAGACTTGGGAGGTCTACAGTAATTGCATTCACAAATTGAGCAACTCTCCACCCGAACCACACACACACACACATACACCCACACCCTGCCATCTCCTCCTGATGAAGGTGGCATTTCTGGACCTTTTCCCCCTCTCCTGCCACTTTGCGTATTCTTCCTTCTTTTTTCTCCACCAGCCACAACTCCGCACTCTCCTCATCAGTCATCTCACCCACTTCCTCCCTTCCCCTCTCTCCCTCTCTCTGCTCCCCCGAGTCTTCCCTTCATCCCTCCGTCTGCAGCCAAGACTCACTTTCCCCCTGCCTTTATTTGCAAAGATAAAGCCATAATGGCTCTCTCTTTGTGCTACTGACGACCACTCAGCCGTGGCAGCCCCGTCAACAGATAAATATTTTCTTTCTCTGTTTTCCTTTATCGCAAACTGGCTTCAACTACACAAGTTACAGTCATTTAATGAATGTCCTCTGTGACCTTTGCTCTGTTTGCTTCCTTTCAGGGATTTGACTAATTTAACTTTTTGTCTGAAAGGCTTTTGCTCTGTACTTTGAATGTGTGTGTGTGTGGTGTGAGGTGGTGGGCTTCAGGGTGGGGGGTCTCGACATGTTTTGTTTGCTGACTGATAAATGGATGTATAATGCTGGTAGATAAAGGTTTGCAAAGGAGATGGAGCTGGGGTTGGGATGGGAAGAGGCAAGGAGTACATTTATACCCCCTCCCCTGTCTGTCCCCCAAGCTGTCCAAAGCTGTGACATGTCGGCCGACACCGTCCCTCTCTTCGTTTACCCCTCTCTGTCTCCTTTCTCCCACCTTCCCTCCCCCTATTTGTGTAGATAGATATTTTTATTCCTTGGCACCTCACTGTAGATAGGCCATTGGGCTCCTGTCTGCTGGGGCAGCTGGCTGGGGGTTGGAAAGGGATGAAGGATAAGTAGATTCAATCAGGCGTTGCAAATCAACTTTTCCACCAGCATCCTGGGAAGACCTGATAATACAGGTTTCTAATATCTGACCTGTCTGGCAGGAAAGAAAGAGGGAGTAAGAGAGAGAGAGAGAGAGAGAGAGAGAGAGAGGGCCGGGACAGGCTGTGGAAAAAAAAGAAAGGAGAGCAATGGAGGCAAGAGAGAGCAATGAACACATTGATTTGATGTGGCTAATAGTTCTGCAGTTGATAAGCACACTGGCGCCAGTCACAAAAATGAAGGGAGAGCAACAGAGTGAATTGGGTCTAGATTTTTATTCCCATCAGAGTTTGGACAGGTATCAGAGCGCTTTGGCAGACTTGGCATCAGCGAGGTTTCCTGTTTGTGTCTCTCGACCTGTCAGCTTGCGTCCCGTTCCTCCCCAGTCTGAATGCTGTTAAAAAACCCAAACACAGTCAGGGCTGCTTATGCGAGTCAAACTCACATCTGTAAAAGAGAGAGACGAGACAATGGGAGCATGGCCGGCGCAGTGTGAAGCTGCTGTAGACAACATGGCTGCACTGTGTCCGTGAGGGACACTTTCAAACTGTAATCTTTAGCAGTTTAATTAACATCAATGTCCCGTCTCAGTCGGAAAAGCAGTGAAATACAGAATCAATTAAATGTTCAAATACAATCGCCTCATTTCAAACTGCAGGAGCTTTACCCAGGAACGAGGAACCTTTCGGGAACTATGTGCATTTTGAACGCAGGAAGCAGAAATTTAGTTCTAATTGATCTACCCCTAAAAAGTCCCTCATTGGACAATAGTACTTTCCAAAGGCTCAGGAACTTAAGAGATGTGAGGTCTGCAGAGATGAACTTCTATGATTAGTCAAGCTTGCTGCATATGGATCGTCAGCATTTACATGGAAGTTGATGTGTGTGATTGTGAAGCTGTGAAAAAAAATTTTACAAAAAGATTCAAAGAAGTCCCCAATATGCTGTTGAATTGCATTTTTGCCCTGCTTTTGAATGAAATTAATAGTTGTACCTCAATAAATATGGATCCAGGTGTGTGGGGACATTCAAACAGTTGGCAGTTTTGAATCCATATATCAAATACTATTACTAAACTACTTGTGTAACCAAAATTATACTTTTTGTACTACAACAATTTATCTTTATACGTGAATGTGAGTTTCTTATGGATTTTTTTTCTTTCACAGGTTTACAATGGATGATTCACAACCACAGACATTATTTCTGAGCACCATTACACAAGCTGAGAATCTCTAGAGCCCATACAATTGTCCTATTAAAACTGACAGTTGCGTTACATTTTTACAGCTGACAAACAGATCCACTCCTCCCTGAGGTGTTTCTATTAAAAAAAAAAAAAAAAAAAAGCCTTCCTGCATCAGGCCTAGCCAGACAGACAGGGCAGAATCTGCTGTGTCTGTCCAGCCTGCGCTCAGTGTGACAGTGCAGACACTGCCACTCTGACCTTTCCTGATGCTACCAGCTACGACTGAGCCAATACCAGCGCTAACGAGACACTGACATGGTTTGACAGCCAGGGGTGGCACACAAATATTCTACCGAAGAAAACTGCGTGTCGATGTGTATGTGTGTAGGTGAAGTGTATATGTGTGTGTTTGTGAAGCCAGGGAAAAAAGACTGAAAAGAGCGCATGCTTCTGTTATCATCTCCTGCAGGTCACTGTGAAGCCAACATCAAGCCATATTCTTCTTCTTAATGATTGATGTGTCCGAATCTCAGCAGAACTGCCCTGTCAGATCCCAACATAGGTGAGTTTCATTAACATGAACTCAGTCACCTAGAATGCCTTGTGTTTGGTTCGGGGTTCTGATCTCAGAATAGCCTGGCCTTGTCGACTCCCGGGATTGTCTGATGTGACCCATTTATTGACTCTGTTGTCAGCTGTGCTGTTTGAAGTCAGGGTTTTGGCCATAAGCAATTTATTTTTTTTTTAAACACTATTGGGAAAAAAAAAAGCTCCAACCTTGAGGAGAATAATATGTGGCTTCACTGTATCCATGTTGACGCTCACATACACCAGGATGTGAATACTAGAGCAGCTCACACCACTGATATCACGTGCCTGTGTTACAGACAAGAGAGAGTCATCAGAATTCATGTTTTGTTGTGTTTCGCTTGATATCAACATTATATTTTTGTCAGAGGATTATCTCATAAATAGATGATTAGATTCATCTCCATCTGATTAACATCGGTTAATTAGCTGGATAAGCCACACATGCACGGCAGTGGTGTTGATCGTCTGGAACATTTCAGATGAGGTGACTTTGAGAATAGTGTCAGTAAATCAATTAAGTCCTCAGTCAATAAATTAAACTGGGAGAAGATAATAAGAGGTACTGTATACAAACTGGTGCCACATACTCTTGAATTTGACTTTGACAAATTGATCGAATGATTAAATCAATACCTTTAAACACATGGCAGTGGACAGGGCTTTGATATTTGTATTGTTCACTTCTAAGTTGCTTCTAGCTCAATATATTCAAGGTTATTAATTGCAGCAGTGGATAATTTGTGGTATTTGCAACACTCCGCTCGATGTGGAAAGTACAGTTACCTTTGTCCTTTGTCCAAAAACATCAAGGACGAGTGCAAGATGTTTTTCTTAGCCATAAATGTAACAAGAATACAACAAGAGGGAGGAGAACAAAAAGCACCGTCTTTCAACAAAATCCCTTCAACAAACAGATGCAAGTCTAACAAATCCAAAACATGGATACATTTGACACGAGCTGTCTGTTGCGCTCTCTCATCTGTCAGGTCATCGCTATATCAAATTCCACACCGACTACTAAGTTGCACACAGTTATTACATCAAAGCAAGTGCATAGAGTATTACAATAATCCAAGAAGGGGGGTGGGGGTGGTGGGGGGCATCAAACACAGAGGAAACTGCAATAGGGAAGTGGGGTCAGGACCTTCTGCTGCTGCCTGGATAATAAAAGAGGGATTTGTGCTCAGAACAAAGGAGGAGAGGTGGAGGACTTTGTGGAGTGACGACGCCTGAGCAACATCCAGCAGTCAGTCAGCTGGAGATGGTGAAAACACACTGAGGAACCATGCATGAGCTTAAGCAGTCAAAATAGGCAAAATCCTTACTGTTAATACTAAATCTCACATACTAATATAATATTAACATGGCTGCTATCCATCACTGCCTGCTGTAGTCACTGAAAATTAGTTTAAAGGAAATAAAATCAAAAATAAGCTTTTCTCCAAAGCCAGACTCATCATATACTTTGATCCCCAACTCTTTGTGAATTAAGGAGAACAATTCAGTTTAAAACCAAGCACTTCAATCAGATAGTCAGACACTCTTTTGTGGGAATATATGCCAACTTTCAAGGGCATCAATCAAAGGAAGAAGAGGGAGCTGCTGTTCCTTTGTTGCAAAGGCCACTTGGCTCAGATACATAAGTGGCTGAGCTTACTGCAATGCCTCAGAGGTCTCAGTGCTCTGGCGTTGTTATTGATCTGTCTGTGTAAAGTTTCTGCAGAGTGATTGTGTGTGTAATGCATCTATGCATTTTTAAAGGCAAGCTTGAGTCCAGACTGGACATGTAACATTTATCTATACCATAAAGCCTGATTATAGCAATTCCACACTTGACAAATTGTCATTTTTTTGAGCTCACTTAGCTTACTGGTGTTCTCAGATGTCCAGCTCTTGATGCTCTTAATTTATAGTCCTGTTTTTGTGAGTGAAGGAAATTTCAGCCTGTGGAATAGGGAAACTGTTATAGGACTGAAGGGAAGCAGCCTGTGAATTGTTATTTCAAATATGGCTCACCATGCTCTTAGCACCCCCCGACCACCGCCACCGCCACCACCACCCCCGTCTCTATAAGTGCTGTATATTCTTAACAGTGATCCATTGTGGTGCCTATGACAAGAAAATAATGTATTTCTACCAGAGTCTATCAGAGAAATTACTTTGGAGGTAGAGGGAAGAGGAGCTAGATCAATATATTTCAGGCAGCTGTGAGTGTTTTTGAAACTGAATTTCCACCTTCCTTTGAGTTGTTTTGACCTTGATCTCCAAGAAGATATGTCTCTGCTGCTCCCCAGCTTTCACCACTCCGTGATTATCCTGTACAGCATGAAAGATAACCTGTGTGGTGAGCTCCACTTTTCCTGGCCCCCCTCGCGGCAGCCCTCGCCATTATCTTGCCAATCCGAAAGCAGAACAAAAGATGTCACCGCACGGCCATTGCACACCTTCATCCCATGCACACCCCTCATTATTATTATTCCCTTGCTGTCTAACTGTTCATGGTGATAATTGAATTTAAATGAAGAAAAGGCAAAGGAGAATGTTCTTTTTGTGCTGCATTAACGTGCTGTCATTAAAAGCGCAGGTTGTTTTAATGGGCCAGGTCTTAAACTATCAAGACTGCAGAGAACTGAAGAGAGAGGTAGAAAATAGCAATGAGAACAAGTGATTAGAAAATTGGATTATAATTAGTTAACTGCAAATTGCTGTAGCACTTTAAAAGCTGGTGGGGATCTTCAAATCTCCCTGTTTGTGCATGGCTCAGGCCCCCATTATGTGCACATTCTATTTTCAGTCTAGTTTACGATGACATGCAGGGCCACTGCTCGGACCAAAGGAAATGGGCATGAACGCATGATGGGATTTCTGCCAAAATAAACATCCAGCACGGTCCCCAGACGATTGCTCAAAGAGAGATGCTCGTTGAGGCGTCGGTAGAAAGAAACACATGTTGTGACAGTTCACATGGAGCGATTCGATGCATGCAAAAATCAAATGATATGCCACAGCCAGGGAGCCCTCCCAATGAAAACAAAATCAGGGCATTAGCATGTTTCAGCTGTGCCTCAATCAAGGTCGTCTGTGGTCTTTGGTTTTCATGTCCCTCAGTGGGATTGGAGACAGACAGAGCAAAAAATACAAACAACAACAACAGCGGCATGGATATTAGATGTTTTTTTTAGAGTGAATTCTTTCCCTGCGCTATTCACTCCTTTCAACCTGACTGGTAAGCCCAGCTTAAGGAAACATCTACACGTCCATATGGTCATGCTGTGCCAAGATACAGGAATGAGCATTAGTCTGACATGGGCTGTGATGGATGCCTGCCTCATATTGGCTGCAAGGTTGACGGACATTTGAAATATTTAGAGGGTACGTCTGGTTTTTCAATTTCAGCCTGGAAATCCAAACAACAGTCATGTACTCGCACAGACGCAAGAAAAACAAAGCAAACCTGCGCAATAGAAATGTGCACTCGTGATGAAGCAAAGATTGATCCAAGAAGCCCACCAACAGGTCGAATTGAATTTTTCAAAAACAGAGGGAAAAAGACACGTGGAGAGTAAGTTCATACATACCATATGGTGAAATTTCTCTTTTGTATGTGCATTGTTTTTAGGAACAAATTTGGTAAATTGTAAGAGTAATATCAGCGGTATCACTTCTGTCTGGAGCAGTAGTGATGGCAGCTGGAACCCAAAATGCATTACATTTTCATTATGACCGGAGCAATGTGGCACATAGTAAGGTGCACTCTTGGTGCACCCCATTTATTCTGAATGAAGAGGTGGCTGCTGCAGTTCAATGACCTCTTATCTGATGGTGTGCCGCTGTCATTGAAGCCATCAGAGTGAAAGGATTAAGCCTGGCTTATATCGATATAAGTCCTGAATGGAGCTAAACACACACACACACACACACACACATACAGTGGACACAAACACACACGCAATATACCATGTCCTTCTGAAAAACATTAGAAAGGCATATTAGGTCAGAGCTTCTGGGTAGGAAGATATGTTTTCATCTTGTGAGCAGATGAGGAAAAAAGGAAAGTCAATAGAATTCTCTCAACTAGATATTAAACAAATCAGCCTCAGCCCGCCGGTCCATTCCTGGATGTCAATAGTACAATGACATCACATTAAATGTGCACCACAGAGCATTTACATCATATGTTGGGGAAGAATTGAGCCAGTGCCTGCTTTGCTGCACTGATGGAGAGGTTAGAGCACTGCTAGCATGCATTGATCACTGTTTGCAAGGATGCAAATAACTATTATCCTTCTTCAAGTGCAGACACATCAGTGCACATACAGTAGACACGGTGTGTGTTATACATGGTGGCATGTTTGAATTCTATTGGCTTTTCTTACAGTGCTTGACCTCTTTTCCCTTTATTTTCTGTAAACATGAAAATATGCTGACAACACACACTTCTATCAGCCTTGCGATGAACTTTGGGGATTTGTTGCAGCAATCAAGACTTGGTCCATCTGACAATTAGATCTGATGACCTTCAGAGAGCATGCCTCACAAGCAGAATGTGGCCTACGTGCATCACTCCAGCAGCATATCAAACATTAATGTGCCCTGAAATCCTGAAACCCTTTGAAAGGAGTTACTCAAATAATGAGATGGGAGGCTTTTAATATTCAGTTCAAAACCCGCTTTAATGTTTCACCATTGTCACCTCGTGGTCTAACAACACAAACAGCCTAATGATTAGAACCGCAAAATGTAATGTAACAGGGAGCTCGTGCCTCCTTGTTGATCCCTGTGTTTCAGCATGCGTGGTCATAGTTGCGTGAAGACCTGCCTTTGAACCTACCTGCTGTAATGTTCACTAATGCAGAATTTCATCACATAGGACCAAATTACTTCTCTACCATGCATAATGTATTGTTATGTCTTTACACATCTAGCTCAAGATCGAAAGAACATAGTTACGTAAAAGAAAAAGGGTCAGGCCTTCCTGCTGATTTCCCACTGACTCTGACCTATGGTGTTCCCATCTGGAATCCATTTGTGATAGTGAAATGACTTAAAATGTTACAATTGGGGGGTAATCATGCAGTATTCTGAATTTTTATCTTTTTACCGCTACTGCATATTAGCACTGTTCTGTGATTTACATACAGAAGCACTGTACGCACAGCGCTATCACTGCAGAGCAGCAAAGTCATTATGGACACCACTGTGTTCCTGGAGTCCCATAGACATTGATAGTGTCTCAATTGATGAACTCCTACAACTTGGATCAGCATGAAACACTAACAGTTCACTCATCAGTCTAACAAATTAACTCCTGAAGTGGTATTAATGAAAAGTCGAAACGTACAGAAAATCTCCAATGCCGTTTTAGAGGTTTTAGAGTTGACTAGACTCTACACTGTTGGCCTGAATCTCAGGTGTGAAAATGAAATGAAGTGTTATAAATAGTCAATTAAAGCATACAGTTTGTGCCTAGACACAAACTATTGTTTAGGTGCTTAATTTGAAACCTAAGGCTAGATTAATTTAATTAACAGTTAAAAATGTGTATGGTAAAAAAAAAAAAATACTGAGCTCCTGTTTTTTTCCTTTTCTTCTTCTTTGCACAGAGGCGGTGTTGCTCCTGGCTGTAAGAGGCATCATGTTTGTTCGCAGATGAGTCCCAGAGAGAGAGTTAGCAGGCACCGGCCTTGTGGCAAAAAGTAAGGTAATTTTTCAAAAGATCTTTCTTGCCAGGGGGGGG
>OMNW01004563.1:1558-15589 GCA_900303245.1 Selene dorsalis | reverse complement strand
CCTCCTTGGGAAAGATAACCACAAGAGACAAGGATCTGAAGTTCTTGGAATAAAAACGTATCATACGTCATACATAGCAGAGCAGCTTTAAGCCAATTACGATAAAGCTCTGTCATCACAGAGTTGGTTCCCAGTTGGTGTAGCTAGAGGAGGAGGACTGATGTGTTTGCTCTAGATAACTTAGAAAACAAAATTTCTAACCAGGATCCACAGTTCTAAGTCCAACATGTTTCACATTATCGGTCAGTGCGCCGCATGTTAAATCAAACACACCTAAAATATTTGAGTCGTGTTTCACTGAATACCTGAAGTATTTGACTTGCCTCTGGTACTAAATGAAAAGTCATGGGGTCACTCAAATAAGTGACGGTGCGTTCAGTGTCCACACTGTATTTTTTACACAGTGATACTATGTAGGCTCTGTAGGTACTATCCTGACACTGTTGGGTTTGAACTGAATTCTGGGTAGAGAGCAGAGATAGACTGAGACAAGCCCACAGATGGTTATCTTATGGGACTACAGAAATACAAACCAAATGTTTGTAGACTGTCTGCATTCCTTTTGGGAGAGTTTAATATGCTGAATGCATAAAGTATCAGGAACATCCTTCTGATATTGATTTGCTTGTGCAAAACCAGCTGCGTCTCAGTTTCTCAGTTTAAGAATCCTCCTCCGGATGGGCTCCTCTTCCTCTCCGTCAGGATTGGTCTAGATTTAAATAGAGAAATTAGTACTGGAGAGCAGCTTTTATCCTGTTTGATCTAATCTGATTTGTTCAGTGTCAGTGTCAGGGCAGCTGAATGTAGGACGGAGATGTCTTGACAACACTGGATGTGAAATATCAAACAGGTGTTAATCTTCTCTTCGGGACAAGTTATAGGTGAATAACCCTGAGGATAGTACTTGGTTTTATAGCTACAGAGATATAACATTCCTGTGACCCTATTTCCATTTAGTGCTGATTAGTGAATGTTAGCATGCTAACATGCAGGATGAATGTGGTCAGCTGGAGGTATGAAACATCAGTAGTCTATGTAAATGTAAAAATTGTCATTCTCAGCATGTGAGCATGTCAGTAGTAGGATTTGGCTCTGCCTTGTTTTAATTCAGTCAGCACATCTACGGCTTTCACCTCAGTGGAAATATTACATGACCTTGACACTGTTGCTGCTCAGCTGGCCCCTTCTTTCTCTGTTGATCCCTGACAATCTGTGCTCTCATTGTGCATTTAGCTCCAGAGGCTGGGAAAATTGATTCCTCAGAGACTGGGTGTTTAATCAGTGTCAGAGCTTTTGGAAGCTAACTGGTGGTTAATCATTGCTACATCAAGTGGTGATAGCGAGTAACAAAACACATACTTATTTTTCTGAAAATTAGAGGTAATTTTTCAAACTGACAAAGAAAACCATAATATGATCATAACCCCAGCCCAAAAAATAAGATTTCATACCCACGATCCTGCTAACATGATCACTTTTTGAAATGAGAAAGGGAGAAGAGACGTGACTGTAGGTTCTGTGTCATTCGGATCTCAACAGGCCAATTCTAAGACAGAGTAATGGAGACAGACAGAGACATACTGTAAGTAGGTTAACACTGGAATGGGCTCTTAATACCAAGATTGGTGATGCATGCCTCCCATTACAGCTCCTCTCCTTGAGGACAAAAATCCACCATGGGAGTGACTGTGTGACTCTGTGTGTGAGTGTGTGCGTGTGTGTGTGTGTGTGTGTGTGTGTTTGTGTGTTTGTGTTTACTATGAAGTCACATCAGGATGACAATGGTTAAAAACATTGTGTAGACATATGTGAGCTGCTGCACATCTGTGAGATTGGTAATAAAAAGAGAGGCAGCTGTGCAGGAACATTCATTACTGATCCGTGTATGTGTGTATCTGTGTGTGCTGAATGCAAATCAATCATAGGCGGGGGAAACAAACAAGGTAAAAGCTGACCTCTGCCACACTGTATCATGCCCTCAAGGCAATTTTCTTTTAAGTAAGTAAAGTCTCAGGCCAGCCTCCGCCTCCTGAATCTTGTTTCAATCCTTTCCTGCACATTTCAGCATTCACATCAACCATAAGCCCATGAATGTTTTCTCTCTTATTCATTCTGAGAGGGGGAATTCAAAACATATAAATGTGCACATACATTTATATGTTGAGTTATATGCAAGTGGGATCCTCCAAAAGCTGAAAAATTAGGAACCAAAACATGCTCCTTCAAAGGGCCACTTGAGTCTGGTTCCAGTAGTGAGTCAATATCCATGTTAAAGGGGACATATCATGGAAATATCCCTGTTTGAAGGCTCTTTAACATATATTTGGTGTTTGTCTTGCCCAAACTGTGAAAAATTCACAAAATAATCTGTAATGTGCAGGCTCCAGGTTGAAATCCATTTCGTTTTACGAGCTGTTCCCTCGGTTGTCAGACAATGATGTCATTAGTTTTTGAATTTGCATAATACCACCCCTACCTGTGAGTACAGGTACCAGTAGAAGGGGCGGGGTTTGGAAGTGGTTAATTTGCATTTAAAGGGACAGGACACTGAAACCAGCCGTTCTGAACAGGGCTGTTTTGAGCAGATGAAAAGAGCTGTGATGTTTGACCCTTGGGGTATTTTGACCGAAGCATGTCACAGACATGTCTTTAAGACACCTGGGAACTGTTTTAATTTGTGGAAAAGTGCATAATATGTCTCCTTTAAAGCTCAACTTCGTAGCAGAGCTAAAAATCCTTTACAGCCTGGTACAAAAACACCTCTGGCTCTGAGGCTGATTTGCTCTGTACCAACTGTAACAACTGTACATGGGGTGAATTTTTGTATAACTCACTCACGTAAATTTTATTAAGGCTTAAATTTTGCATAATTGAGGTTGTGCCTTCTCTGACTGATGGGCGGTTGAGTGTATGCCTGACGCCTGATATAAGTCTGCTGTTAGCAAGGTCTCAGCTGCAAACACACTCCTCCTGTTTACCCGTATTCGGATTAGTGACAGTTTAGCAAAGTCACTGTCAAGATGGCAACAGCAGAGCAGCTCAGGCTGAGCTTCAGAACAGATCATCAAAAACCTATGGGTGACATAATGGAGGGTGCAGTCTATGGTTTACATAAAACCACGTACGATCACCTGACAGTGTTCTTTCATTCAGCTCTGAAGAGATATTTTTTTAAAGCTTCTTTTTGTTTTTTGTTTTTATTTGCCCAGCGACTTAGTTGTATGGATTCAGTGTCATGGCTTTCATCAGCGTTGTTCCCAGCAGCACTGCAGGGGACAGGTGTAAAGCCAGTATAAACGACCTAGCGTGTATTTGTTTGCTCACATCTCTATGTTGCTAACAGAAAAAAAAAATCATTCAGCTAAATGAAAAGCCAGATATTTTCCATCAGTTGGGCAGAAAAATAACTCCAAATGCCGGCTATTCTTGCTGTTTGTTTGATGTATATATGTAGGAAAACCTTTGCTAACACATTCTTTATACCAGCTTCATAAAGCGATTGTGTTTTTGCTGGCCTCAAGTGGCACAAAACGTTAATGTTACGTCAGTTAGTGTACGTTTTAGGACTAATTACAGCTCAGTCCATATGTAGTTTGTAAGGAAATTCTCCAGCGAATCAAACAGATGCAACTTCAAACAGGAAGTAAAACAATTTTGAACAAAGAATTTATAGGAAACCACACAAACACATACACTTGAAAACACACAAGTAGTGGTGTCCCTGGTAACCCTAACCTACTGACTGAAATAAGCCTTGATCTGGCTCAGACAAGCCACTTAAATATCCACATATCACACGTAGCGTGCATGACAGATTCATCTTGATGTGTGTGTCCTGACCATGAAAAAGCGAGCATTGGACCTCTTGGAAGAACACACAGGCCGCTCCTTATGAGCAGAGGTCAAACAGCTGGGCCTGCTGAGGACATAATTGTGTGACTTTAATTGGTGTTGTGACCTTATTGGAAAAGGGTTTCAATAAATTCAATTGCTGTCAGAGTATGTGTATGTGTGAATGAGTGGCGTTCTGACCGAGCTGGCTGCTGGTCTTTGATCAGAAAATGAACATTTGGCAAAAACAAGAAGAAAAAAAATCAATTTTTAATGCTTCCTATGAATCAAAACAAATACTCTGATGTTTTCTTCTATGCTGACATGATCTGTAAATTTTCTTAGTTGCTGACACTGAGATGTCTACATACCACACAGAGTCAGTTTGGAATAAGTAGGTTATCTTTGGATGCGATCAGAGAGCGGTTTGCCGAGATCACACTTTGGCATGTTCTTTGAAATGCATGTCTCCTGCCATATTGCCGCAAACTGAGGCAGACTGCACCTGTGGAGTGGTGTGTGTGTGTGTGTGTATATGTGTTTTATAAGAGCAGAGAGGCACGATAGGCCTCTCACCTCTGACAGTTTACAGCAACAGTGGTGCCATTGTTCCCTCTGTAGATTACTGTGATATGAAGCCTCATGCCTTCTGAGAACATGTGACTCTTATTTGGTTGACACAGGATAGAGTTACACTGTGTCTATCTCCCTGCCCTGTGTTCGCTGTGTGTGTATGTATGCGTGTGTCTGTGTGTGTTTGTATAATCATTTTTCTGTGAACCCCGACAGAGCGTGGCCTGCTAGGATAATTTATCACGGGTAAGGTGAACCCCTGCTTGAACCTATGAAGCAACGCTGTGGAAATTTCTTCTCAACTGCCAGAAAATTGTGAAAGTGGCTCAAATCGGCTCCTTTAAAAAAACAAAAACAAACAGTAAGACTGAGACTTATGCATAAATTGCTTCTTCAACTCCTACATTATTTAAAAGCGTTGGAGAGGCGCACTCACTCGACTGGTGGCAGGCAGGTGGTTGCTTATCCACACAGAGGTAGTGATTCCCCACAGCAAACCCACAGACGACATGCAGCTCAGAGGGATTTAGTGGGAAAATTTTGAATACATCAACTACAGAGGAGAAAGCTCCCTCACACTGCAGATATTAAGGCTGTATAAGCACTGAGCACACCGATTCAGTGTTTGGCTTTGGCTCCAGGCCATTAAATCAATCTACGTGTCTGTATTTGCCCATGATTCTGTGAAAAATACCATCAACTGTGGAATTACCGTTGCGTAACAAATGACTGTCCAGGCCTTAATAAATGACCACCACTCAGTGACCCCTCATGCCCTCTTTTGCATGTCTCACATCCCACACTAGTGATAAGGTAAGAGTTTTCCCCTTTGTTTCCATGGCTGCAGCTATTAACCTAAACCATGAGGCAACAGTGACAGAAGAATACAATCGCAGCTCCAAGTCCACTTATTAGACTTTATTTCTGGAGCTTTGAGTCGTGTCACATGGTCACATTTTCCTTTAATTTATGATCTTAAAAGCGCTTTAAGTGATCACAACAGCCGCTCAGCTCACACAACAACAGATCTGTTTTCCTACAGGGCACTGGACAGAGCTAAAAAGTGGCCTTTGTCTTTGTTTGTTTCTATTTCCAAAATCAATAATTGGTTTTCATGTTTGAAGGGGTCCTGACAGACGAGAGACTCAGAGACAGGAGCAGATTAGAGCTGCAGCGGCACAGACTGAACTATCCTGACTGTCTCCCAATAGAATGAGTCAGACTCAACATACGTTTCCCATGACAACCAATAACTTATCTTTGTTATGCGGTTTCTGTGATATATTTGTATTCCAAGCTAAGGTCCATGTGATAATCCTGACGCCATCCTTAAGACATCGGTTGGGTTATTTTATTGTTCTTGGTTCCTTCAGAACCATTTTCATCTTCTTCCATAAACGGAGCTGTCGTCCCCGTGACTGCTAATCTGACCTTCAGATGTGAAACAGATTTTTTTTTTAAACTGTTATCTTGTATAATAACACATCATAAGTGTAGAGCTTATATAGACCATATGGAAACATCTTTTCTGTCACGGCTTCAGACTCAGGTTCTGTTCTTTCTAACCAGCTAAGAATAATCAATGGTGCTTTCATGTATTTGTATCTAATGTGGACTGAGAGTAAATATTGCACTGACTAATATTTTCTGGCACCCAGCATCACATGAAAACATTCTTTCTGGGTTTACCTCGTTCTCACACTGTTCTCTAGTCAAATAATGTCAGGCCCAATAACCCTTTGTCTCACAGCCCATTTGTGTCTGGAGTCCTTGGCACAGCGGTTGACAACCACTGTCTTAGAGGCTTCATATGGATGCTAATTGGAGCACAGCAGAGAATCAGGACATGTGTTGCATCCTCTCCTCTCTCCTACCGATCCTTTCTCTTCTTGTCATCTTCTATTCCCTTTCTTCAGGCTCTCACCCTCAGTTTCCACGTCAGTTGAGCTCCAACAAAGTTTTCTCCACGTCTCCTCACTGACTCTGTCTAACATATCATCATCCCATCAGGTTATTTCTACCCCCACTCTTCACCTCAGTCTTTGACCTCTCTTTCTCACCTCTCCCCACTTTACCCTCCATCCTTCTTCCTCTTTAGAAAAAAAAACAGACAGAGATAAACAGGAGTGGAGAACAGCAGCTTCAGACTGCGCTGTGAGTGTGTATGTGGGAGAGCCGCAGTGTCAGTGAGCAATCCCACTAACGCCACCAACACACATCGGAGCCCCCTGCTTGTTGTGTGTGTGTGTGTGTGTGTGTGTGTGTGTGTGTGTGTGTGGATTGTGCATGCTGTGCTGGCATCCAGTGCCTGCTGTGCCTGAGGGCAAGGAATTTTAAATCAGGCGTCCAAGGAAACTGATACAGCTGAATATTTGAATATTTACTCCTTATCAGAAGTGGGGATATGAATGAGGGAGCTGTGACGGAGCGGGTTACGGAGAGATAGACAGTATGGTGGCTGGGGACAGGCAGAGGTTGTGTTTATGCCTCTGTTTTCATAGTGGGGAAAAAGCACATGAGCTCTGCCTAGTGTTTATCCCCTGGAATTACATCTAACATGGACATGGTGGTGTTGTGATGGCAGTATTCCCTGCTTATCTACAGTCTACTGATTTTTTTTTTTCTCTGGCAGCTTTAAACAAGAATTTTGGCAGCCGCATAAACATGACTGTTTTGGGATTTTATTTTATTCGTTTATAGGGACAACGCAGGTTAATGAACACTGGCCTGCAATACGAGATGTAAACATGCCAGATTAGCAAAAATGTTAAATTACATCCATACCCCTGTGCAGGTAACATAAAAAAGCATTACAGGAAACTCTATGCAAATACAAACAGAAAGACAAATACCTCTAAATGCTCTCTTTACTCTTTATGAAGAGATTCAAGTATCAGCAGGTTCACCCAAACTTCTTGGTTTGAATTATTTGGATTAGTTTGGTTTCTCTCTTTTGTATTTTATGTGTTATTAATTTGCATTTTATAAAAATGTTACTTTTATTTTTGGATGCTTATATTTTGAATTGCTTATTGATCTACAGTTGCTTTGTATCTATTTTAACCAACTACTCTTGGTTTGAGTTCCACCAAAAAGACACAATAAAAAAGCAGGAGAAAAAAAGGAAAGAGAGGTGCATGATGCAACATGCTGAGCTAAAGGTGATCTCAGATCTGGGTTAACTTAAGGCAGTGTCTGAGATGTGTCTTGAAGGTGAGATAAGTAGGACACTCCCTTTTGGCAAATATTGGCCATTGCGATATTTACTTGGTTAGTTTAGAGCAATGAAACCACAACCTGTTATTTCTTTATCTTCCATTCAGGTGAAAGAAAGAAATCATAACATGTTTAATGGTCCGTTTGAAATGAGGAGGTAGAGCTACAGTATGTGTTGTTATGCTAAGCTTGGATGAATCTTCTCATCTGTCTCTATGCAAGGCAGACAATGAGCATTGTCCCAAAATTATGAACAACAGACACCAAAAGGTCAAAGACAGATGTCAGTGGATCATGGCAGTGACACAACTTAACTTTTGCTGACTCTCTGAATCAAAGAAGCCAACACGTGGAACAAATCTCTCCTCACTTTATCTCCTTTAACATTCACTCTGCTGGCCTGTTCCCGTCTTAATGGAACAATAGAGCAGCATTACCAGCGGCTCATCCTTGTGATCCTGTCTCCCTTGGGTCCCGGTCCCCTTCCAGTGTTTTCTAAATGTAGGTCGACTGTGCTGTGATTTAGTGGCCCTGTTGTTTGTTTGGATGGGGACTTTCAGTCACGATGAATCTTCGACTCAGGCACTTGAGCATGTTTATTGGTGTAACAGACAACAACTGGAGGCACCTTTCTCAAATTGTCTCTTATTAGCGATGATAGACAGCCAGTTAACAAAAGATCAGCACAGATGCTCCACCACAACAGTGGGACTCATTAAGAGCATTGTCATTCACCACATGTGCTCTAACATTTGCACAAAAAACACAAAAAGCTGTGGTTAGGAGAAAAAATTTGCTAAAAAACTAAACGTGTCAAACTAGTGATAGACTAGGCCTACCTTTAAAGCTCCCAACTTAACACATTGCATTGTGGGTACAAAGAAGTCTAAAAGTAAAAATTACAGTAAATTATGGGGACAAGTATTTATGGCCTTTATTTCCCCAATCAAAAAAGTCAATTGTCATTTTTACAGTTCAGGAATTTGCAATGAACTTTCTCGTTCTCGTCTTTACGCTAAGCTAAGCTAACTGGATGTGAGCGGCTCCATTCTTCTAATCTATAAAAGTGTTTTCAATCATCTTCTAGCCACCTCTGTAATATTCCTGCAGAGACTTGCAGTGATTTTTCTCCTCCTCAAATTTACTAAAAAAAATTGCCTTTGTTGTTTTGCGGCTACCTACAACATCATTTAACATCTCTGCAGGATCGATTGCCTCCGCTTGTTTGAAATCCTCGCTTCATCCTCATCAACATACTGCAGGCACGGGTTCAAACTGGAGAGGACTGCACTTCCTCTCTCCAGGAGAGAGATGTCTCAGAAAGCTTCCTAAGCAAAGTATTTTGATGTTATGCAAAAAGCGTGGCCCGTAAACAATGTGTGTTTTCAGAGGAGGAAATCATTCATTTTACTCAAACTAAGCAGCTCCCATCTCATCTTTCAAAAGCGGAGAAAGAATAATATCTCAGCCCATATCTCAACTACAACACTAAGCAAAAAGAAATGGCAATGGGCTTGTGATTTTTTTTCGTTGTCAGCACAGTACAGCCCAGGAGCCGCACGGTCCTCATTCCAAATGGATCATCAAACTTCGATAGATTTGTCTCCTTGTCTACATTTCCATCCGCCCGTCCATTTATCCAGCAGCAGCGTTTTCATCTCGGAAACGACTGAAAGAACAAAGCAAGAAGTAGAGAAAGAGGGCAGGGTGTTTGGAGCAGACTAGAGCCTTATCCCACTGACACAAAAGCTCACTCTGATCCCTGAAATACAACAGAGCTACCCCCCTTGCACCCTTGGGGCAGACAGCAAATAATGCCCATAATGCAGCATGTCTGTGACTGCTGGAATCCCCCGTGGTCGTACTTGTCCAGCTTGTATGAGGGCTGTGCCAGGGCCCTGATGCCAGGCAGCAGCCCACAGTGCCAACTTTTAGATGCCAATTCCTGGCACGAGCCACACATTATTCTTATTCCCCTTTTCCAGCTCGCCTTACGGACAGCGTGGGATGTGTTTGTGCCCCGATTCCACATAGATGCCAGCTAGTGTTGATAAACAAAGCACCCCTCAGGTCTGTATGTACTGTATATACTGTACACACGCTCAAACCAGCGTTCAGACTTCTGTCTCGCTGGCATCGCCCGGCTGGAAGTAAATTATTCAGTTCTGCCATGTTTGTCACAACAATAACGTGGCAGAGCATCTCGTGGTGACTGAGGTGAAGCAGATACAAGAACTGTTCTCACACAAGTAATAAGTCCCACGACGAAGCTTCCTAAATAAGAGAACAAGGCACAGGGGCGCGCAGAGACAAGCTCAGCCTACAGCCTACACTCCCCTGAGCTCCCACCGCCTCCCCCAAACACCTCTGATGAAGGAAAACTGGGAATTTACCCACAGAAAAAAAAGAACAATTACATCTTAGGTCCTCCTGAATAATTCATAAGTGGTTGTTTGTGTGGGATGCTGCATGAACACGAAACCGGGCAATCCCTCAGAAACAGCACAACTGTGCTAGATCTGTGGCCTTGAAGTTGAGGGCTGGGAATTCAAAGGATTCATAAACATCTATTGGTTTGTTGTGGTGGGAGAGTGTGAAGCTCCACAGCTCCACCCTGTGGTAGAAACACAGAAGACCACACTGACATACTGGGGTTTTCGTTTTTATTTCAAATATACAGAGCTGTAGCAGCATTTACATCAACATCAAAAGTAAGACATTATATTGGCTTACACTTTGGCAGCAATAGTAGCTCACATATAAGAACCAGCCAAGATATTCACTCTTCACGATGAAAGCTCACAGATAAGCATTAAAGCGTGCAAATAAAGTATAGGAAAATATACCAGGAGTTAACTGTGGATCAAGTACAGTGGTTTTAATGCCTTCAAGCAATGAACATCATCAGGCAGCGCACTACCAACCTGTCCCAGTGATCTAAACCTAGAGGAGTGTGACATATAATACTTAGTTTTACATAATGTGTCTGTGGTTCTATGATGACACAGGAACCCAGGGGGTGCGGTGTCACCCCCAGTTGCCCCTGGTTATATATACTAGCTGCCCTGTCTGGCAGAGGGGACCACTGAGCTCACCACATTAGGACATGTGATGCGTGTCCTGTCCACACAGCCACACCGACCATCAGGCTGTTTATATAACTGTCGTTCAGTACAGTACACTGATGTATCCTTGGCTCTTTACTCTGTAAATACTCCACGGAGGCTCGTTGGAATAATAAATCATTTCCACACACACATTTCTCAATTTAGAAACACTGAAAAAAAACTAAAAACACCACATCTCCATCCAACTTTGTCGACTCATGCACACACAGATTTTGTTCTTTTCAAAAAGGGAATGATCAGTGCGATTGTCACCTGCTGTCCGACATTCTCAGTCCTTTTGCAACTCAGGCTGAAAGAGCCTGCATCGCAAACTAAGGCACTCAATTTGGAGACCACTTTCAGTGCAGAAGACTTGATACCCTCATGTGTTTTCCTCGTGATATTGTAGCCATTTTTAAAACGGCTAATGACTCAAATAAACAAGTGTTTGGGACTGCGGTCGTATCCTAACATTTTCTCCAATTTCGCGGTCAGTAAATCAGGTAATATGGATCTGAGGGGCCGATGTCAGATTTAAATGAGCGCACAAGCCTAAAGTAGCGTCTATATGACTTTAAAACATCAGATGAGTGTTTGTTTGTGTCACAGTCCCTTCCACACTTGCCACAGGCTTTAAGATACCAAATAGGAATCAGGCAAATTCTCATCCAGCCCCTGACGTGGGTCAGCATGAGCCTCCTGTCAGTGGTTCAGTAAAGAAACCATCCCCATCCAGCCTTCCCGGTTTTGGTCCTCTCAGCTCATCTCAGAGCGTGTGCTCATACTCGTCTCACCTTCGTTCTCGTCGTTCTGCCAGTCACACATCAATCTTCTTCAGCTGCTCATAAGTGAGGAAGAACTGGGCATGGAGTAAAGGAAGATAGAAACAAGATGCAAAAAGGAGGAGAAATCTGTTGCTGAGCAGAATGTGTGGCGCACTAACAAATTTTGGCTCTTCCTGTACTCAAGCTGAAAGCCTCCTTTGTTACTGTCTCCCTGTTACCTCAGTGTGCCCTGCTGTAGAAAGTCAATAATCTTATTACATTTTCAGGCCTGGTTGGAGCATGATGAGTGTGTTTTCCCCACTCAATCATCTTTAATCAGCCCTTGGCCTTTGCAGAAAGACTTAGAAATCACTCTCTCTTCTCCACTGCCCTCTCCCCACCCTTCCCTCTTACCCCCCATCACGGGCCCCTTACATCCTCTCTAACCGGGGGCAGTGGGCTACTGAGGCGGTTGTCTCAATGTTACATAACGGGGTTAGTTAGCATTAAGCTAAGCTCTCCTCCACTGAAGTGAGGCCTGGAATGCTATACGTCACTGAATACATAACAGAACTTACAACTTTTCCCTGCTGATTTCTCTGGCTCAGAAGTTATTGCGTCACCTTGGATAAATGTAAACACACTGGTGCACTAATGAGATGGTTCAAAGATACAATGATGTTCCATGGTCCCAGACGCAGCCAGTTGGGAAAGAAACCCTTGTAGAGCGCCATGAAGCCCTCAGAGCGCCACGTCTGAAAACAAAAACAAACATGTTAAAAACCCACTTTATCTTATTGCTTCCCAATAATTACACCCTGTGGGTGAATAACGAGCTGGAGCTGCAGACTCAGTGACATTAAACTTGATCTATTTAACATTTGCAACATGATATCAAATATTCATAGTAGGAAAAAAGGGTCTACAGACATGCTGGTACCAATACATGGCAATATACTGCTGATTATGACATTTAGAAACCTAATGCAAGTTTGCTCTGTTGAAATTAAATGTAACGCTGCTTAAGACCTCGACAAAGAAAAAAATGCTGTTTCAATAAGTCAATAATATCACAATAAATAAGGATATTTTCAGATATTAATGCGTGTCTCCCTACAATAACGTCGCAGGTCGGGGACCTGAGGTGGAGATGGGCTTGTTTCAGCAAGAGCTTCATCCCCTCTGCCATCTGTGCACTTAATTATCCCCCCATTAACCTTGCCCTCCCTCCCTATGTGTGAACTTATGTATGCGTTGGTTGTTTAAGGTGTGGGCGAATGATTTCCTGTGCCTGGTGGTGTTTCTCATTGCGTGTGTGTTTATGTGATGACAGACTGTGAAAACTAATTTCCCTATGGGACAATTAAGGCTATCTATCTATCTATCTATCTATCTATCTATCTATCTATCTATCTATCTATCTATCTATCTATCTATCTATCTATCTGATCAACAGTTTTCATATTTAGATGCAGGATGTGAGTAAACCCTGTCCCTCTCCTGCCAGGAGCATCAACTGACCTGCAGTAAACAGTCCAGTGTTCCCTGGTACAGAGCTCCTCCTCTCTGGTTCATCATACGTGTCCGGACTACATCAACTGGGTTTGAGGCCAAAGCCCCAGCCAGACCGCATGCAAAGCTGGACCTGAGGGCCACAAAGCACAGGTTCTTTTTCGTCACGTATTTAATACTAGTCATTGTTATGATGTGTGTGATACAACTACAAATGTAAAACACATTGTTTCCCTCATGGCTGACAGTGTAACCTAGTTGAATGGTTGTTATACATTACAAATGTTGATTTGTAGTTTCAGTTATGAAGAAAGTGCCATTTTCTCCAAACAGAAAATATCTTAAAGTAAAGAGAGAATGTCCAAATTTCTGCGCTGCATGAGCTGCTATAAATACACACAGTCACTGAAGTGAGCTTTTGTTGGCTGGAATACAAATGTAACATTACAGCACCTCCTCAGATATCCAGAAATACAGCGTATTTCGATATGGCTGCTGCTCCCACCGCAGAGAACCGTCTCAGTTACAGTACAGTACCTGCTTGTTAATGCTGACTGTGGGCAGCACAGAAGTTAAAATACATACATCCTGGACAAACTGAGAAGCTATAAAAGCTAAATTACTGTTTTTTTTTACCCGATTTCCATTTATTTAGTTATTTTTTAAACGTGTTGTTGGATTTTCAAACAGCATGGGTCTGTTTTTTATCTTCATCTGGCCTGGATCCACCCTGACACTTCAGAATAAGAGCCAACTCTGACAAGCTATTTCCTGCTGCTGATAACATCCCTTAAAGAGAGATGTGAGGGAAATCTGCGGGTTACATGGAAAACTTACAGGAAGTGTGTGTACACGGTGTCCCCCATGTAACCCGACATGATCAGATGCTTTTTGGTGATGTCATAGACAGGGAGCTCCACACCGACCACGATGGCTGCCCGCTGAGCTGTTAGAGAGACGCCCTGTTGCAGAGAGAGGGGGAATATTGTAACATTAAAATTTGGTGTCTGTCCTATATATGAGGCCCG
>OMNW01004562.1:1717-15342 GCA_900303245.1 Selene dorsalis | reverse complement strand
AGTAGTTAAAAAAAAACCCCCCACATAATTACACATTGTGATACATTTTATATACAAGTAATTTTATAGTTTGATAAATGTTATATTAAATACCTGCAGCTCTGGTTTGACATTATGCAACCGTTGAGGATTTTGGTAAGACCCCAGGAAGAGTAGCTGCTGTGAAGGCAGCAGCTAATAGGGATCAAATGAATAAACATAAATGTCTGTTTTAACAGTATGGTTTAAACAGTTTGGTATTTGTTTGATATCACAGGGCCACAAACTGACAGATACATCCTGAGGGTCCAGACAGGACAAATAACGATGGTGAGGAAACAGGTACAAAATAAGTGTAAAGGTGTTTCAGACTCACCAGGTTCTCCTCACACAGCTCCCTGAACTGCTGAAACTTCTGTGACATCAGAAGCTGAGCACTTCCTACAGCACTCCTCATCTTCCCCAGGACTGTGGACAGAGTCACAGAGGTTAGACAGAGACACAGAGGTTAGACAGAGACACAGAGGTTAGACAGAGACACAGAGGTTAGACAGAGTCACAGAGGTTAGACAGAGACACAGAGGTTAGACAGAGACACAGAGGTTAGACAGAGACACAGAGGTTAGACAGAGACACAGAGACACAGAGGTTAGACAGAGACACAGAGACACAGAGGTTAGACAGAGACACAGAGGTTAGACAGAGACACAGAGACACAGAGGTTAGACAGAGACACAGAGGTTAGACAGAGACACAGAGACACAGAGGTTAGACAGAGACACAGAGGTTAGACAGAGACACAGAGGTTAGACAGAGACACAGAGGTTAGACAGAGACACAGAGGTTAGACAGAGACACAGAGGTTAGACAGAGACACAGAGACACAGAGGTTAGACAGAGACACAGAGATTAGCAGCCTGGCCGTACACAAACCAAAAGAGTTTGTCTCAAAAGTCATTCTCACCTGTATAACAATAATAATAATAAGTAATGCATCATGCAAAAGGTCAAGAGACGATTACTGGAAGAAAAGATCAGATCAAACCCAGGTCCAGTTGTGAAACAGGGCCTGTATTCACAAAGACTTCTAAGACTAAGAGTTGCTCTTAGTAACGTAATTCTAAGAAAAAATTCTTTTACATTACACAGGACTTTTAAGAGGCCTGAGAGTTTCTTCAGCAGAGGAGGACATGGCAGAAAGACAGAGAGGTCAGTGAAATATTCTCCAAACACTGAATGACAGTCATTTAATGAAATGCTTCATATTAGACTGTGCAGGGAACAAGAAAAGCTAACTGGACGGACGCATCGTGTTTACTTTTAGTACAGTTATCAGAGGAGCATAGAACGATCTGAGAGGGAAATTCAGCTCTGGAGTTAAAGCAGCCCTGGTCTTCGTCCTGGAGACGTCTGCTGCTTCACTCTGTTTCCCTTCCTGCTCAGCAGTGTAGAAAATGAATGTCCAGGAGACGGAGAGGATGTCTTTAATGTTTGATGAGGAGCAGGAGAATTATTATTTCAATTCCCTCCACTGTCTCTACATTAAGTCAGTATTTTATTAGTAACTGGTTCACAGTGACATGACACTGGAAATTATGGGCTGGATTATATAAAGAGTTACCAGAATTAAAAGTGAAGAAGTCCATTATGAAAAATAATCACACAGGCTGGTGCTCCTAATGCTTCCAAACCTTTTCTTTTCTGCTTGTGAGCCCAGCCAAGTGTTTCAGACGTTTCAAGATCAGGGCCTGTACTCACAGAGATTCTCAGAGTCCTCTCACAGAGCTCCTAAGAGTTATTTAGAAAGCTTCTGAGAGCAACTCTAAGCAAGGAGGGGACAGAAACTTTTATCTTAGTGAGGAGGTGTGGGTGACCCCCGTTGCTAGGTATGACTCATTCTTTTTCAATCTCTGATTGGCTGTCAGAAAAAAAGGAAGGGAAAAATCCATATGCACTCCTACTGAGAAATGGACAGTGAAATCCACCAATCACAGAACTTAGTTAGTAAGACATGGTATAATTCTGAAAATAATGTCATGTAATGATCAACTTAACAAAGTTTAATAAATTGTTAGTCAGATTTAAAAGAAGCTGCAGATTGTTTGAACATACAGACTTGTGTAGTGTCCACATGCCCATAGCCCATTGTAAGGCGGCGATGTGTGGACATCCAGAGGAAAATGAACAAACAGTGATACAATACGAGTCTGTGAACAGCGCTGTGACTGATAACTGTGCTGACTGAGGGTTGTGACAGACCTAAGTCATCACTGCTGCATCACTTTATTTTTCCAGTTAAATATCTTAATGGTGCTTCATTTCTGCTGGTATTGTGGTATTTGGTGATGAAAGGTTGAACACAAACATTATCCCTGCACAGTTTAATATGAAGCATTTCATTACATGGCTGTCATTCAGTATTTCTGTGACCTTTGTCTTTCTGCCATTTCCTTCTCTGCTTAAGAAACTCTCAGGCCTCTTAAAAGTCCTCCTCCCTCCTCTTGCCGCCTTAAGAGCTCAAGATTCTACTCTAAAAATTCTAAGAATTTTTTCTTAGAATGTGTTAATTCTAATTTTCTTAGAATTACGTTACTAAGAGCAACTCTTAGTCTTAGGAATCTTTGTGAATACAGGCCCTGTTTCACAGCTGTACCTGGTGATCTGATCTGATGTGTACCTGGGTAAGAATTTTCTGATAATTTGAGGAATTCTAAGATTTCTGTTAAAATTACATCAGTAAGAGCAACTCTTAGTCTAAGGAATCTTTGTGAAATGGGCCCAGGACTCCAGAGACCAGAGACCAGGGGACAGTTTCATAAAGACAGACTTCGTCTCCATAGTGACAGATCTAACCATTGAGCTCCATTTACTCCAGTAGAGGATGTTTGTGTTTTGGAAGAAATCAGAAAGAGTTACAAGGACATGTTACTTAGGAGATGTTGTTGGGTGACTGGTCATTGATTGTTACCATGGTAACTTTGGTCTCTGCCGATCTGAGTCAGCCTAGAGGTACCAGCATCTGCTGCTGCAGTTTAGATGTGTATATGTTATAATCTATGTATATAATATATTGTAACATAATATTCAGGAGAGGCTGGTTTGATCATCTACAACTTTGTTCTGTCATTACCTAACGTAAATGTTTTAGATTTTCCTCATATGATGAATGGAAACTTTCTTTAGCTGTGCATGTGAAGAGGGTTTTTTTTTTAATATTACTAAGCATATTTTTGGGGCTTTTTTTTGCCTTTAATTGATAGTATAGTTGAGAGAGACAGGAAATGGGGAGGCAGAGAGAGGGGGGAGGACACGCAGCGAAGGGCCACCAGATTCGGGATTCGAACCGGGGCCAGCTGCAGTGAGGACTGTAGCCTCTGCGTATGGGGCACCTGCTCTACCCACTGAGCTATACAGCACTGCAATGAGGCGGGTATGTTTGTTTTACACTCCAGCACACCTGGTATGAGCTGCTTACATCAAACTACCAGCAGTACTGAAACAATGACTTTCTTCCACAGTAACACAGATACTTGTGGACTGATGATGACACACACAGACACATACTATCTTCAGGCAGGTCGTTCTCCCGCTGGTCCAGCTCCATCTGCTGACACCAGCCCTCCATGCGGTCGGTCTCGGCCTGCAGCAGCTTCAGAAACCAGCGTCCGTCTCTCTGACATACCGAGCGCTGCACCACCTGCCAATCAAACACACATGTGAGGACATGCACAGTCAGTAATGTAACAAACGAAAAGTCATAAACATATAAGAATGTAACAGTGAAACAAACTATCTCCAACTGAGCAGTGACAAACTGGACATCATCATCACTGAACCCACAACCCACACCAAAACCACCCACAACTTCAGCCTCACCTTTGACAAGTACACTCTGTCTCCCACCACACACATCTACAACCTTGGAATCATCTTTGACAGCCAACTAAAGTTGATCCACCACGTCAATCACACCACCAGGACCGCCTTCTTCCACCTCACATTGCCCGTCTCCGGCCCTCACTCACCTTCTCTGCTGCAGAAACCCTCATCCATGCAGTTATCACATCCAGACTGGACTACTGCAAAACCATCCTGTATGGCTCATCATCCAAACTCCTCAATAAACTTCAACACATCCAGTACTCTGCTGCCCGCCTGCTCCCCCCACACCTGCTCCCGAGACCACATCACCCCTGTCCTCCAAAACCTGCACTGGCTCCCAATTACACAGCGCATATAGTTTAAAATCCTTCTCCTCACACACAAAGCACTAAACAACTAGGCCCCCTTCTACCTCACAGACCTGCTCCACCACCACAACACCTCCCCACAACTTCTGCTCATTCGATGCAGGAAGGGAGAGGAGATTTCCTTTCCCTTCCTGCATGGACCAAGCACCAAACCTGGGAGGATGCAGCCTTTTCTATTGCCCTCCCTCTGGAACTCACTCCCCAAATCCATCAGAGACTGCACACACCTCCCAACTTTGAAATCCCTGCTCAAAACCCACCTTTTAAGACCAACTTTTAATGTATAATTATGTGTGTGTAGTAGTGTTTTACTGCTGTTGTAGAGTTTCATTTATTTCATTTTTATTTCAGTCTATTTTATCATTTTTATCTATGTAAAGTGTCTTTAAACATCTGTAAAAGCACTTACAAATAAAATGTATTATCATTATTATAATAATAATAATAACAACTATTGTCATTATTATAAGAGATTTTACTGGCATATTTTATCTGTCTGGATCGTGGTCAAAAACCTTCTCAAACTGAACTAGTTAACATCTGTGACATTCTCTTTTAAATCATTGTCACATCCCCTTGATTTATTCCCATCATGAGTCATGGACCACTCTGCTTGACAGACATGTTCTTCAGTCCCTCTTTATTTCTGTCACAGTGCAGCTCTGCTCTGATCACACAACAGCTGTATTAATGTTGACTAATTGTTTGGGCTGCCGACACAGCTGACAGTCCCTGTTTCTGTTGTTGTCTGCAGACTTCAGGCTCTTCTTTTTCCTGTTGATGACACTTCCCCACAAACAAAGTGGAGCAGGCAGCCTTCCACCAATTACACTGATGTTCAAACTGCTCTTCATGATCAGACTGAAACAAGCAACATGCGACATGATTGTTGGCTTTGTATCTGCATTTATATTTAAGTGAGAGAAAGACATCACTAAAGCTTCACGGCAGTAGGAGACCTTGATGTAGTACAAAGCGCTATACATTTTTAATGAGTGAAGGAGACTGGTTAAAGAAGAAGTGGAGAGTAGGTGCTTCAGCTGCATTTCATCGTGCCAGTCTTTATTGTATATGACAATAGAGAGCACCAGAGGACGCCTGTCATCTTAAGTGTCTTCTTTGCAGAATAAAGATACTTCCAGGCACTTGTGTGAACTTTCATGAGGTAAACACAGACTGTGTAAATATGATATGGGTGTAACCCCTGTGACATCACTCACAGGTTTCTGAAGAGCAGTTTTGAAGCTCAAAGTCAACTACTCCACCGTTGCCATTTTGAGTCTGTCTGACACCGCCCCTAACTCACAGCTAATCCAGAAATAGATTAAGAGGTGGAGCTGAATGCTCCACCACCTGTCACTCCCAGGAGGCTACACCCCTCAATTACACATAAATTTCATCCTTAATAAAATGTAAACTGTCATCATGAAGGAAGAAATAAGCTGTAGAGACCAAAACTGTTTTTGTTCCAGGCTGTAAAGTGTAAATTTATTCACCTAGCTGTTTTTATTTCTTTTAATTCTGGTTTGATTCTAGTTTAGTTGCGGATTTAAATTTTCTTTCTACTTGCTGTGTTACCTTAATCCCGTATTTGTCACTTGTGCTCCTATAATAATGTATGTATGTTTGCGTGGGTGACTGTAGGAACTGAATTGCCCTTCGGGGATTATTAAGTTTTCTGATCCTGATTCTAAAGTTGGACAGTTTAACATGAGAGTCTTTGGGGACTGACTCACTCTAGTGATGAGCAGAGGACCTGCAGCTCTTGTCATGTCATTGTTAACTTCATTTTTTAGCTTTGGAGCTTGATGCTTGATAAGCACTGAGACCTTTAAAGCTGGAGTATATGGAAACCAGACTAACATATCATTACCTGATGTCAGCTGATGAGGTGAATGTTGTTATGTTGCTCATATACAGAATCAGCAGAAACAGAAATAGATAAATATCTTTGTGAGGACACCAGACGGATGGTTGTCCACTCTACCGCAGCAATGTCTCTGTGCCTTTGTAGCTGCCTTCAGCCTTCATGGACCACATGTCCCACCTACCTCCAGTATAGTGGAGCTATTGAAGTTGACATCGAGGGGGTCGTCCGATACACTGTCTATCCAGGGGTCCGGAGGGGGTAGAATGGATGGATCGAAGCCCACATCCTCATAGTCGTCGGAGGCACAGGCGTGGTAGTGGTTCCCTGAGCCCTGGATGCTGACGGTGGAGGTGGCGGCATCGCGGGAGTATTGACGAGACATCGCACCAGATGACAGGACCTCCAAGTCCGTGTCCGGAGAGTCCAGCGGGGTGTCTAGCAAGTCGGGCATGTCCAGATCTGCCTGGACGGGGGATCATGAATAATTCCCAATGACTGACTGAATAAATAACGTTTGATACCAAGTCTGTCTGATAAAAGTTACACTTGTATACAAAAAACATTTCAAAGGAATCGTGCAAGAACTTATGATGATTGACACATGTGTTTTGTCTTTGTGTAGGGGTTCATGTTTGACTTAATCTTAAGTGGAGAGTGATATGAATCCGACATTAATGCAAGTGAGAAGACTTTGTGACTTTGTCCTTCTCTGTTGAGGGGAATATTTGGGTAAAGGAAATCTGAAGAAAAGACTGAAAGTGTTAGTTCAGTGGCTTGTTGGTGATGGACAACAACAGCCTTAAGAGCCTCATCAAAGTCTGCTCCAAGTTTATAAGAGTTCAGATAAAAGATATAAAGTGACTGTGGGAGAACCATGTTATCCAGAGATGACAGCAATTCAACCTGACTATGTTCTCTTAGACCAAGTTCTTTTAAAGCCCTCAGGGCAGCGCTGTTATGTACCCGTGAGGAAAACAAACCACTGCTCAAACTCCTCTGTTCCTTCAGCTCTTAGGCTGTTAAAGGACAAATGGCAGGAACAACAGTCAGCTTCTTATCTTGTGTATATTCACGGCTGTAGACCATACGCTCAGCTGTTGTGACTGACACTAGAACGTTGTTGCTGTAGTTGTATTTCCATGCATGTTATTATGTGAATTTCCCCCAATAGGGAATAAATAAAGTTTATATCCTGAATCTGAATCTGAATACATACTAACAATCAGAGCAGTGGACAGAAAATAACTAAACCTTCAGTAAAGAAGTGAGCTGAAGAACTCTCTAACAACAGAGCAGCAGCAGAGACTTACCTGTACAGCTGCTGTCACACTGTTGGAGCGCTGGAACCGCCGATACCTGACCACCAGGGACAAACATACTGTAAGTACTAAATACCAAACATTTATTTATCACATGATCATATTCTGATTAGTGGTAATGATACTTCCCAGTGACCGATGGTACTAATAAGAGCTTTGTGTGTACCTGTGACTCTGGGACCTGTGGACAATAGCTTCTGATCAACAGCTTTCACATCAGGGACCAGAGCTGGACAGTTACAGACCCTAAATTAATCCCCCATGATGAACTTTCTGTTGGTCACAGCTTAGCACTGGGGTTGGGTGTATCAGTCATAACATTGTACCACCTCTCTAACACTGTGTTGGTCCCTTTTGCTGCCAAATACACAACAACCTGTGCTGCACTGTGTTGTGAGGCCTTTCTATCAGAAGCAGCATGAACTTCTTCAGCAGTTTGAGCAACAGTATCTGGTCTGTTGGATGGGACCACAGGGCCAGCCTTCTCTCCCCACGTGTATCAATGAGCCTGTGGCCGCTTCACCACTGTTCCTTCCTTGGAGCACTTTTGATAGATCCTGACCACTGCAGACCAGGAACAGCCCACAAGAGCTGCAGGTGTTCACATCTCTGACCCAGTCGTCCTTGTTAAACTGGATCAAATCCTGACGCTGCCCATTTTTCCTGCTTCTAACACATCAACTTTGAGGAACATGTTCACTTGCTGCCTGATATATCCCACCCACTAACAGGTGCCATGATGAAGGGTTATTCACTTCACCTGTCAGTGCTCACAGTGTTATGTCTGATCAGTGTATGTTCTGTCACATGACATTAGGTCTTCCACTGGACAGATAAACATATGGGAATGTTGTTAAAGTGGAAACAGGTCTTTACCTTCAACATTATCCTCCTCCATCTCCTCTGTGTCCTCGTGGCTCTGCAGAGGAAAGACAGCAAACATCAGTCATAAGACTTCACACTGAGATTTTGGAGGAAAACAGGAGACATGACACAACCAATACATCATTTCCTAATGTGTATTCAGGTTTTATGAATATTGCCAACATTTAGTAATCAAGGCGACTTTGATCAACAACAAAAAAACACGTGCGGATGGATTTACCAAAGGAACACATGACTTCCTGTCTAAGCTTCTCTCTGGTTTGTCATGGACATGAAACTCTAAACAACAGACGAGTACCAGTCCCAAAACGTCTCAGTACTCTTAAACGTGTGGATGTTTCCCCCTCACCTCTGCAGCTCCTGACATGTCGGTGGAAGTGGGTGGCACCCCCATGGGTGGTGGAGGCATCATGTGACCAGGTGGGGGGTATCCATAGGCCCCGTAGTTATAGTTGTAGCCGCTGTTGTAGCCGCTGTTGTAGCCACTGTTGTAGCCGCTGTTGTTGTAGCCACCGTACTGGTCGTAGCCCCCCCACTGAGAGTAGTAACCCCCCTGACCTCCGCTGCCGTAGTAACTGGACTGAGACTGGTTGTAGTTGCTATGGTAATTCTGGCCCTGGCCCCCGTGGTAGCTGCTCATCTTTTGGCTGCAAAAGAGGAAACACAGCAAGGATTTGCATATGTTTGAATGGAATCTGGTAAAAGGACAAGTGTTTATTTTTCTTCTGTGATGTATGTAAATACTCAAAATATAGACCCTGGACTTATTACACTTCTGTGTAACAAAGGATCAAATTTCTCTAAGGAAACCAACAGAGGCAAGTCTGACCTGTATGCTCTCTGCAGCATCACAGACACCAACTACTCCCTGAGAACTGATCTCAGCACAGCTGTAATTTTATTTAGTACAGCTCTGCCAAACTATAACAATCACAGAGATACAGTCACTAGGAGTAACTCTGTGTGACTGGGTGTATTTGACTTGGGTTCTTCATTACATATTCAGATTTTTAATCTGGGTTTAATGAAATCTTAGGAGAGAACATGTAGTTTATGTCTTATGTAATGATCCTACTCATAGATTCATTACACTCAGACTGAAGTATTTCATGTCTATTTCTTTTAATTGTAACGATTGGGGCTTACAAAACCCAAACTTCAGTATTAAAAAAAAAAAGAAAAAAGGATATATCATATTAAAAAAAAAAAGTTTACTATTATAACCTAACTGTGTCACTCTAATCAGCTGATGAGCCTTTAAATGGTCTCTTAGTCTGGTTCAGTAGCTGCACTATCATGACCTCCATCATATTCTACCTGATTCAGATGCACCGGTCTGTCTTGGTCAGACTCTCACCTCTTTGCTACAGCGATGCTGAGTCTGAGCGGCTTGCCGCCGAGCATCGTTCCCTGGCACTCCTCGATGGCCTTCTTCTGCTCCGTCTCCTCCCCGAACTTGACAAAGCCGTAACCTCTGCAAGTCAAACAGCCGTCACATGTCCGCCCCACACCAACACACACTACATACTTGGCATTACATAGCCACTTATAATGAGAAAAGAGAATATAATGGGTATTATTATGGTAGAACTGAAACTTGTTGTTTTACTTTTAACATGAGGTAGCATCACTTGAATTGTGAGTTGCTCTTGCTTAGCCTATATGGGGAAAACAATAGTTTTAGCATAAGACCTCAAGAAACATGTCTTCAGCCTTTTTTTGAAAATAGATTAAGATGAACTTGGTGGTCAACGTCCACAGCACTGCCATCAAGCAACTATCAAAACCAGGAAACATTTCACATTATTGTACATTTCTTACAAAAAGATTCATTACAGAATATCATACATAAAACCATGGACATTCAACAAGTAATATGCAGTTACAGGAATAATCTTTTTCATACATTTCTCAAGCCACATCACTATCCAGTCCGCCTCTAGGAGCTGACGTACCTGGAGTATCCGTACTGGTCGGTGACCACTTTGGCTCCTTTGCAGGAAGGGTACTTCTTAAAAACTTGGTGCAGCTGGAAGTCGTCCACCTCAGAGGCCAAGTCGCCTACAAACACTGAAAATTCAGGCCTGAGAGGAGAGGAAAAGCTCGATCAAACATTTCTCATTGTATCGGTGTGGGGCAGCAATAAGGCAGAGCCTCACTTCTGTTTCATGGTTAAGGTTCATGTATATTCAACAGAGAGCCTAGCTCACACCACAGACTGACAGGGCCAGAGAAGGCAGCAGCAGATATAAAGTAAATGACTGATGGCCTTTTCCAAAACCCTGAAGTTTTCCTAAACCTGCACTGTGTCTTTCAGTTGTTGTTGTTCTGGAGATGTAGATCAACGACTTTCAAAAACACCAGACTGATTAAATGACGTTTATAAAGTGCCAGAATTTCTGTTTAGGCCTTCTTACAGACATGTAGACACGGGAACAAGGCCATTGTATTAGTACTCATATGTATGCTGCTGTGATGTATGAGAAACATTTTCTTATATTACTGATTTCGTCATATTTGATCAGCTGTGTGACAGAAATGATGAGATTCGCAGCAGTGCTGAAGGATGAAGTCCTCCACACTGACTCAGAGTGAGACAAACTGACACTGACAACAAACTTAAACTGTCCATCATCTATTATTCTGAAGATCAGAACATATTAATAGATGTCATTACTGGTTGAGTGAAGATAATTTGTGGAAATGCCTTTTCTGTAACATTTATTAACAGGTACATTTAGACTCCCACTGTGACATGGGTTAAATATGCTGAATGTAAATCATCTCTTACCCTGCCTCTGGCCGTTTCCCATAGGTGGCATAGTTAAGCTTAAACTTCCGGGGCTGCACATGGGGAGAGAAAACACACACACACACTGAGCCAAGCCTCGAACACCAGAGACGTGTACTATAGCACTGATATTGCTGAAAATAGAGAGTGGAGTTATTATGGTTGTTGTTATTTGGGTTTACATACCTCCACCACCCAGACCAGCCTTTAGCCCATTCCTCAGTTAGTTCCTACCAGAGACTCTATTCACCAGCTTCAAACAAAGTACATTCATGTACAAGCAGCCTCTTAGCCACCTTCAGCAGCAGGTACAGGCCGGTGGACAGGGGAGTCCAGTAGCTTGGCCAGCTCACAGAGGCAACAGTGCTTCAAATTCAGTAGCAAGCAACTACAGCTCACAACTTTACTTCAGACTGCAACATTTCTCAAGCTGGCATCATTTTTTACATCAGACATTAAAGTCTACTTGCTGACATTGCAGCCAGTTTCACTCATTAGTATCAGTAACTGGTGTTTAGTAGTGCTTTTTTTCTGAAGAAAAAATAAGTTAAAAAAAAAAAGTTTCAACCAACTGGGAGAGCAGCACAGTGGTACTGAAAGCACACACAAACAGCAAATTGAATTGATCTGGTTCATTTAACCAGTTGTTGTTGGTTATAATTGACACATTAGCATCCAATCCTTTTGAGTTTCTGTCGTAACAAAGGAGGACCAAGACTAGTTGAGCTCCACTATCCACAGTCAAATCAACAATTAAATACTGCTTGATAACAACAGTCTAACACTGGAAAAAAAGGAAGGCGGTATTAAATTGATATTTATGTTTTTGCGGAGAAACAATAATCAGAAAATGCAGAAAAAAGATTTCATCAAAGATATATGAACAAGTATTTTGCAATTACGCCACAGAACTTACCGGATTAGATCCGGGGACCAGTTTCCCGTTGAGTCTTTGGACACAGCGGTCGACGCTTGCTTCATCTGCCAGCTCCACGAAGCAGTATCCTGCAGAACCACTGTACAGGAGGATACACACACACATACACACACGTCAGGGATAAATACTGAAGGACGACTCTCTACACAAGAACTGTCACTGCCACACATTCTGTCTTCCTCGTAACACAGATAACACCTATTGAAATCTGAGACTGAACCATAGATCAAAATCAGTGTAAATTAGGGATGCACCGATCAGCAGCATGTGCAGAATGCTGATAGACAACAAACACAGAGCAACAACATTTTAGAAAGTTAGGAAAGTATAGCCTGATGCCTTCACTGTCTTCCACGTGGCAAGGTATACAGTTTATTCATTAAACAGTGGGATTGGATTGGTATTGGGTATCGACCTATACTCTATGCCCAGGTATCAGTATCGACATTGGGACTGAAAAAGCCAGATCGGTGCATCCCTACTATAAACCAATCATCTGTAAAACCTGAACACAGAGACTGCTCTTTACCCTGTTATCCTGTGAGTGATGATCTTGACTCCAAATGGTGATTCTCCCATAGCACTAAAGGCCTGCTTGATGAAGTTCTCGTCCATGTATGGGTCCAACTAAACACACAAAGAAATTTGACACACACATTAAATTGAATCACTGCTAAACCCAAACGTTCATATACACACGTTTAAAGGGTACAATGACATGTACACAGGGTCAACATGCAGGACCTAACTGAGATAACTGTGTAAAGTTATGATATTTTTAATGGACTTGATGGCGTTATTTGATCGTTTGCTTGCTGATGTCACGGAAACTATTTAGACGTTAAAGTTGACCAAAATGGCGAGTAACACTGTCTGTGTACGTTAGTTCAGTCACAGCGCTGCGCCAGTATCACCGTGAATAAGAAGACCCTCGGTCATCCTCTACTAAAACCTCTGCCCGTGTTTTCGTTCAAAGACCTCTACAAGTTTGTAGACACTATTTTATTTCGGGCTTTATATCAGGCTGCAGTTTCACATTCTACACAAGAACTTGAACGGAGAGCTGGAGTCCAGCTGGTTAGCTTGTAGCTTGTGCTGCTACCGACAGAGCAGCAGTGGACAGAGCACAGACCGTGACTCTTTCGACCGTCAAAGATACATTACGGTGTTGTTGGAAGGTGTTGCACCAGGTCCACCACACACTGTACTCTACAACAGACTTTACAGTAACCTTTTACGACTGGTACGTATCCGGGCTAACTTTATGTAGCTGTGCTAGCAAACCGCACGCGAAGCTAAGCTAACGTCTTCACACTAAACAAAACAGAGTTGAGACATACATCACCCATCCACAGGCTCGTCTGTCGGTTAAACATCTTGAAGCTTGGAGCCGCGGTGATAATATTGCAGGGTTTGGTGGTGGTTGATGGAGATACAAAAGGAGAAATTTAGAAATAATAAAAGTTCTCTCGCGCGCGCGTTCACGCAGTTTCTCTTCCGCATCAACCTGATGTGATACTTCCGGTACGGCGGCTCTCTGGGACGTTTTCTTCTTCTCCGGCTGTTTAACGGCAGCTGATATACAGGTAGTTAC
>OMNW01004556.1:6316-26413 GCA_900303245.1 Selene dorsalis | reverse complement strand
TGCGCCTTTGCCCAGTGCATGCTGGGAGAGGTTCCACCCAACACCCTCAGATTGCTGCGGTAGGCTTTACCGATGTGTTGGAATTTCTGTAGTAAATTGTTGTACTCCTCTATTTCTTTTTCAATCCCCCCCTCCCATTTTTAATCAATTTCAGAAAATTCAAGTAGCTGACCTTTGGCTTTATTATCCTTGATACTTTCTCATTAAATTAAATCTTCAGCCTCTTTATTCATTTAAATGCTGATTTAAGCGTTGAGAACATCTGTTTAGTGTCCAGTATAATTTGGTTTTAGATACTGAAACTTGCATATTGACTCAAGCAACTGCATCAGAAACACTCATGGGCACACTTATAGCGCGTCTATGTGTTGGTTTTCACATCTTGCCGGATTCAACACTTGAACTGTAGCTCTTTCCCAAAGAGACCGCTCCAATCAGATCCCAGAAACCTCTTGGTTCGGTCCTGGCCTCAGTTTATGTAGCTGCCCAACATTTTTTTTTTTTTTGCTGAAATATGAGCTGCATAACACATTGATGAATGCTGATTAATTTATTTTGTCAGCTCTTATAAAATAGGCATGGACTGGCATCAAACTCGCAGTGGCATATTCATTCAAAATGCAGAACAATTCAGTGTTCCCCTAGAAATCCTGTGTGGATTCAAGACAGGTTCTCCTGACAGGGCTTTATGAATATAAAAAGAACCTCATACTCTGTTGGTCAACCAGAAGTCAAAACTTAGTTGTGTTGTCTACAAAGTCGGACATCCCCCACTGGTCACATTAGTCAAATTGAGAACGCCTGCTATGCAGCACAGACTGAAGCTGCTGAGGCAAGAACCAGTGTTTTGCAAAAGCTGACACAGCCTTTTCACGTATGATTTTGAGTTTGTGCCAGCACGTAATTTACCATGGCTTATAGACTGACAATGTGTTTCCCACTGAAATTAATGAGTGGTTGGAACAATTGGACTTTATTTAATGGAAGTATGGATCGAGGGGAGGCAGCTTAGGGGAATTAAAGAGGTACTTTCGTCAATGCTCTATATTTAGGCACTAAATGTCGACCTTCAACGTTAGACTTTTAAAAATGGCTGCCTAGGCAGATATACACTGAGCCTCCATAACATCAAAATAAATGACTGTCCTAATTGCTGTGGCCTGTTTTTAGAGTTGATTCTGATCTTTAGTGATCTGATTTAAAACCATAGAAAACTTTAAGGTTATATCTTCAATTTCTGTTCATTTTGAAGACTGTGGGGTCTTATCCGGACCAGTGTTGGACCTATGACCTTGCCCACTTTTTAAAATCCTGCCCTGGTCCTTAAAATGTAAAGTGATTTCAGTGCGTTCACTTGTGTTTTAGGTTGGACAACTTTCAAGGTGATCTAATGACTACTAAAGGCTTTAGTGTTTTTGGAGTGGACTTTTATGTGTGTGGAGGGAGAACCTTGAAGTTTGAATTATTAGACTGTCATGCCGGGAAATAAAATTAAGAGTAGTGTGTCAGGAATGTTAACTGAACGGGGGAAAAAATGTGAAATTTGAGATGTTTTGTTTTGATTTTGCAGTTTTTATGGGCGTTGGTTTGCGTTTCCGAGGCCTCGGTATGAAAAAATAAAGCCTGAAGTGCTGCCCTGCTGTGGAAATGAAGACTGTTTTCAGTGGTAGGACTTCATATGGTGAAAGTTAACTGTAAAAAGAGTTGGTGAGATGGAGTGATTATATTCACAGCAGTCAAATCAGGTTCAGATTTTCACACCAGCGGCTCTGACACGCCTCTGTGGACACTGCACTCCCACTGATATCTTATCTCTCAGTACTTCAGAGAGGAGATAACCAGTTAACACAAAGCCACACGGGCCAATAAACAATTCTGACGTACAACAAAAGGCAAACAATTATTCAAACACACAGTCTTCATAATGATCTTCCTTTTCGTTTCCACAGAAAATTAATCGCTGGCAATCAAATGATTAAATTTTCACTTTTTTTTTTTTTTCAAATGGTTTGAAAACCAACTAATTAAACAGGCATTTGTAATTCATTTTTTGGCAACTTATAGACAAAAGAATCTGTAAATAAATAAATACCCTTGACTAGTGTTTTGCAATTCCTCTCTAGTGTGAATTAATGTGTTCTTCTGACAGTTTTCAAGAGGAGAGGCAGTAAAGGAAATATTTAAGAGTGTTATGTATTATATATTAAGTTTTAAAAGTTTTATTGTTCCATGACAAAACTGAATATATCAAACCAAACCTCTGACTTCCCAACTGCACTTGGCTGTGTCAGTACATTTTAGTTTCTCGTGCTTCTGTATAGTTTAACGATGGATGCAGGTATTTTAATACTGAGAGCACAGATGATGGGCATAAATCGTTGTGTCTCTCTACCTCAGCTCAGTCCCAGATTGCAGATTTCCTCCTGAAGTTTTGTTTTATTGAAGTTCCTGCATGTATGACGGTACCATCAGGCCCCCCTCAGAAACAAGGGGATTATGGGGCACGCAGTCTTTGAGAATAATCACTTAGGCCTGCAGAGAGGCAGCCTGGTAATTTCCCCCAACTTCCACTGCCGTCAGTGCAGCCAGGTTCCTGCGTGGAATAAATAGTGCATCAGTTGGCTGCGGTTCCTCCTGCTGTTTTGAATACCTCTGTGTGCATGCGTATGCATCCCCTGCAGCCATTAGCGACAGAAAGGTAGTGACGGTGACTGTAAGCCGTCAGAGCTGGTGCCTTTTATGTTATAGAAAGTTATAACTGATTAAAATAAACGGTGGAACATATGCTATAACATGCTAGCACTGGCTGCCTTAGATAAATTAAAGGAAATGTAGGCGACTACAAAAATAGAAAGGCAGACATAGTACACATAGTGCACCCTCACATGTGTAGGGTGAGGGTGCACTCCCAGTGGTATTAACCTTTTCAGTATTCGTAGTTATATAACACTGCTCATTCTGTTTGGTATGCAAACGTTAATTCATGTGTGAAGCATATTCCTTGGCCGGCTTCTTTTAGAAACCCCCCTTTTTTTTAAGGTTCCTCTTTATTTTTGGATCGTTCCCAAGGCGCCCTTTAGTCGGTACGTTTAAAGAGAGATTAGATAGATTATGTGCGATCTGACCTCTCCAAACCTCCACTAACAGCTGCAAAACCTCCGACCTCATGCGAACTGCTTATATGATGGCGAAATTTATTGCAGAGCCACAGCCAAACATTCAGTGTGATGTCCCACTGCTTCCATATTTAGATGCTTTGAGCTGCTTTGGATAACACATCCTGCTTTGTGCCCGATGACGATCGGGCCGTCCTCTCCACTCCCCAGGTTGAAATTAATCTATTACTAATAGGCTCCCTACCGTTGTGAGCTGATGTACTATTTTAAGGTCTGTTAGATGGTGCTGTGTGTCATCGCAATGATGCACTACACGCCTATCAGTTCAAATGCAAAGTTGTTCATTAAATATATATTCATATGTTACTGGGTAATATTGAACAGCCAAAAGGAGAAAGGAAAAAAAGATGCTGCTGCAAATTTGTAGATTTTTTTTTGAAGTTAAAACCTTCCTCCCACTGATACTCTGCCATAACATACAATGTAAATACAGAAGTACGTATACGTTTCATCCATGAGACTACTGAACAAGTCTTTTCAGCACCGCAGGCACTGATGTGCTCCCGTAACAGCTTTCACTCTTCTGCAAAAAGGCTTCCTGCAATATTTTTAACCTGGCTGCAGGGATTTGTTTCCAATTCAACCACAAAAGCTTTAGAGAAGTCTGTGGCTGATGTTGGGCGATAAGGCCCGGGCCTGCTGTCATCACTGCTCTACTTCATCACAGCGTTAGGTACGGCTGAGGCACGTGGCTTAAAATATCCAAAATGTCCTTTTTTTGTTTTGCTGCTGCAGTGAGTGAAGATTTTGCTCAGTGGAAGCTTAAAGGGCCAGACAATGATAAATGGTATACACTGCTTAAGTGCTGTATGCTGACTGCTGTGTTGTTCATACAGTGTAGAGGACATCTGGTCATGCATTTGTTATATGTTTGATGTGATTCAAACTTTGTGTACTGTGCTTTTTACATTTGGCCCTAACTTGTACTTAATTTTGATCCCCATCAAGTGTAATGAGCTGTGCCGCCTCAACTTAAATAGTTTTATAGTCGCCTTCCTTCTCCATCCTCTCTCGAGATTTAAGAATTAATGAACCAAACTAAACCCTTGTAGATTTTTAAATAAACCTTTGCAAAGATGCTCGTTCAACAAAAGGAGGGGAAGACCTCTGTGCGCATCCTACACTGATGCCAAACAAAGCTGACCTTTTCTCCCAGTCACATAAAATTGCTCTCACTTGCCCGAGCAGCGAAATGAACCTCCTGCCTCCCTAACTGCACTTAGCCTTCATCAAATATTCATCATTTCCAAGACATTGTGGCTTCATTCACACTATGGTAAACTTATCCCATCTGACAGAAATACAGCCTCAACTGAGATGCTTAGCACTTGCTATTTTTTTTTACCCCCCTCTCAACCCAAATGGAGTGCTATGTACACATTCATTAGCACGATGCGGCTCGCTCTCTCTTCTAGTGTCTGCTTTCAGAATGCTACTTATGAGCCTATTAAAAGACATTAACTCAAGCTTGTAATTTAATGGAAGTAAAGTCTTTTTGAGATGGGAGAATAGGTGATGAATAAAAAGCAAAAATAGTAGCAATAATCATAATTTGGTTAAAATGCGCATGTAAATCAGAGACTTGGTGCATTCACTTCATTACAAAAGGCTTTTTCCTATCGGAGTAATCTGAGTGAGGATGAACCCACTCTGTCTGTGTACACAAAAGTAGTTGATGGCAACTGAGCACCCTCACTGTGGGAGGCTGTGTATGTGATATTGAACATGCTTCATGATACAGACTGTTCAGAAGCAGCAGAGAATGGATCCCTCTGACACGGTTGTATTTTGGTGCTGCGCGCCGGGCCTGGGCTCAGGCGGGATACAGCGTCTCCACAGAGCAGGTGGAGCGCCACACTGTTTCAAGAGATTAGAGGTCGGTCAGCCCGAGGAAACCAAATCGATGCGTCTTCTCAGGGAAAGGATTGACCACGCATTGATCCGGACCTAACGGGAGCCGGAGATGCACCCAAACTGCTGAAAGCAGAGGGCCCATGATAACGCTATACCCGCCTCACGGCTTGATTCGTGAATCGCGGGAAACCAATGCGGTATTTATGCGATCACGAGCTGTGGTACGACAAAATGCAGCACTGGTCTGCAAGTGTGTGTGCCTTCCGCTAACCTTTGAAAATGTAGAAAAGCAGTGCCCATGAACATCCATATCCATGTTTAGAATTACACAAAGCAGACCATGCTTGTGGTTGTTGAATTTTTCATTCTTCAATATCTGGGTACGTGATGGTCAAATGTCAGACTTGGAAAAAGGCCGAACAGGTGAGACTGATCTGTAGAACGTGAATCTAAAACATTAGAGTTGCAGCACTCTGTTTTAAATGAAACTTCAGTGTTTGTGTTCTTTATCAGGGGTTGTAAATGGGATTATAGTCACTTTGGCTAGTTGTATTCAGAGGTGGCTGATGAATAGGCTCCTGCACTTCCTGCAGATGCTTCACATTTAAAGCCTATCTGGACAGTAGGGAGAGAGTGTGCCCCTTTTGAGCCACTAGAAATGTTTTATTTTAAAACACGTGCAAGTTTTATGAGTTTTCTGAATATGGAAATAGCACAGTCGAACCAAATGGAATTAATTATTGAATGAAAACAATACTGCGTTTCAAATACAAAGACAAACTCAGAGGTGGAACGGTGAGCGTAACATGGCTTCAGTGTATTGCTGGATTTTAATGTTGGGGAAATGTACATCATCCAAAATGTATGAAGACAACAGGTAAATACAATGGAAGTTCACAGTTTGCACAAATGGCACAGAAAGCAGTAAAAACCAAATGTAAATATGAGCAGATCAAAAACAAGAAATAGAAAAAAAAAATCCATCCATCTTTAGGAGTGAACTTGTATCATGTTTGTGCACATACTCTGAAAATTGCCTGGTGTTTTTTTAGTATATTTTTATTTTTTTAAAGGTAGGGAACAAATAATAGAAGAGAAAGATGGGGTGTATCCAAAGGTAATGCTCATTCCCATTCCCCTGCTGTCTGCCCCTGCTGAGGGACTGAACTATATCCATCCCAAGGAATGAAGTGTGGATGTGGTGGTTATTGTAGCATACACTACACACTCAGTGGAATCTCATTTACCGCCCTTGCTTCTGTATTGATGACATCCACATGACGACTGTTTGTTTTCCCGCTGAAAACCGTGGATCTCATTGAATATATGGAGCAAGTCTAAACACATACTTCATTTCAGTCCTGTCTATGTTAATAGTCACAAAAATACTGATCCCACCACACTTTTACTTCAGTTCAATCACATTTCACAGATCTGCTGTGACTGAAAAATGTCTTGATAGCACAATGCTAAGTTTATAAATGACTTATAAACAGTCAAGTATGGTACATGGGTAGGCCTACTTTGTTAGCAGCTGCAGTGTTTGTCTCAGTAAACAGAGAAACAAATGATGTGGGAAGTGAAAGAGAAATGTGAAAGGAGTGAGCACAGCCCCAAATCTCCAAGGAAACAAAAGCCAATGAAACTAACAGCAAAACAACACTGAATGAAAAACAGGGTATCGCAACCTATCCACCCGAAGATGAAACACATACTTTAGGGTGAATGTGTAAGCTTGTGTTGGTTGTGTTTTTTTTTTTTTTTACCTAAAATTATATTTTTCTTTTATTTTGACCCAAATTGGTAACGAGTAACTATGCAGCTGAAAGTGCAGCTTCTGTATGACCATCAGTTCAGTGTCTCACCCAACCTGTGAAGCAATTTGCATCCACTTTAAAATTGTTTACATTGAGTGATAAAATAACAGTCACTGAATATGATCTAAGCTTCTTTAGAATCTGCTGTTATCAATCTTGGCAGTAGAGAGAGAATTTCACCGCTCTCTAAGAAGAGCTGTGGTTTCTAGGACTTCACTTCCTCCGATCGTAATTACTGCAGCCTTTGGAGGTCACCTAGACTGTAGCTGTGATGGAGTAAATGCACCAGAATTCAATGAAATTCTTCACTGATCTAAGTTTTGACAGATCCGCTCGCCTCCTAAAGAGAAAATATTCAAACTCTAAAGCTTTTCAGTCGCTGCAACATTCCTGTTCCCTTCACATTGTCTTTCCTCTCACTTCTCAGAGGCAATAAAGCTGCTCTTATTGGCTGTCTTTCTCAGGAGTGTAATCTCACCCAGGTTGAGCAGCATTTAATTGCTATTCGTATTCTCCTGTTATCTTCCATAGGAAGGAAGAATTTAAATGCCCGACAGACAAAATTAGGATTCTGTTATGTGGAAATTTATCCTGTAGTATAGCTGCTGCCCTCGTAATTAGCCCTGCCAATGACAACTGCAAGCTTATTGCAAAACAAACCCAAAGGCTGGATGCTATTGTGTGATGTGGATTGGATTGTTTTGGTCTGACACTTACCTATTCTCTTTGCAACCTGCATTATTGCTGAGACTTTGAACGCTGACCTTGTCGGCCGGTTCAAACATTGAAGACGGCAGTTCATTGAATTCAGCTCAATAGTTCTTGTATGGCCTGTCTCTGTCTGTTTAACAGAACCAATTAAACCGTTAATTCTCGCTGCAGCTCTGATCTAGCGATAATGACCAGGGAAGAATGGGAAGCATGTGTCTCTCTTTTTTTATTGAGGTGAATCATGGGTACAAGTCAAGGGTGGCTTTTTCCAGCTTTGAGGGGGTTTCTGATTCAATACGGGGAAAATCGGGTGCTGCAGAGTTTTGACGGGACCCTTTCTCATCTCCGTGGCTTTGTGGAGTGTAGTTCGTTTCAGCCTATTCAGGTGGGTGGCATTGTGCGCTGCCTCTCTGCCCATGCATTTCATTTGCCAGGCCTTTTGTTTTGAATCCTGCCGGAGATGAACCGGAGGCACTGAGTTGGAGCTAAGGCAGGGATTAGGACCGCTCGTTTCACGCTTTCCTGGAGGTGGGCGAACTTCGAAAATGTCAAGGAGGGTGAGGTGATACAACTCTATTTGAACCGTGGCTGTAGTCGCATCACAGCGGAGATGTGGAGCTGCGACAGACTAGATGCTTTATTCGGGATCCGTAGCTTTTTAACAACGTCTGCACATGCATATAAAAAAATTGCCAGAGTTTTAGGACACTTAATCATGTCCTTAAATCATGCTAAAACCTGGGCCATTAATCTGCTGCTCTAACAACTTCCACTCCTGCAGGAGGGATTTTGCAACCCGACCGCAGGGATTTGCTGCCTTCCAGCTGCAGGAAAACCTGCGAGGTCGGCCGCTGATGGCTGATAAGAAGCGGCTCACAGAGGTGCTGCAGTGGGCTTGGGTCAAGGCCGGTCAGTTCCTCTCAATCCATTTCCGTGTGGATGTGGCTTTGACATGTCTAAACAATAACAGGCCTTCTTCAAACACTACTGAATAAAATCCACACAGGTACCACTGTATCATGTGGATCTAAAACTTCTTGTATCTTTGACTCAAGGTTGACCACACAGTTCTGGCCAGTTCAATGAAGTGTGAGGCTGAATATTTAACAAATATTCAATCAAATCATTATACTCTCTTGTACCTGGTGGGAAAATATGTCATTAAAACCACAAGGCCGTTAAAGTTGACATTCTCAACAAATTGCCGTCTTCCTGAAGCTTTCTAGTTTGAGAAAACATCAGAATCTCAAAACCTTGCCTAATTTGCCTAGAAATGGGGCTCTATTTCTTTTAAAGAAAATCTAGTTTGTCTTCAAAAATGAATAAATTTAACTCTCAGATATCCGCAGACACTGCCTCCTCCCAAAACAGGCTCATCTGCTGAGTAGTTATAGTTCTGAGCAAATATTCATTCAATTTCACATTCATCCACCATGTTGCGTTTGCATCACCTTTTGTTTCCTTATTATCCCATTCTCTCCACCAGAAAAAAGAAATCCAAACAACAAATCAAAATAGGAGCCGAAAACTCTCATTTGTTAATCAAACTTGGGACAAGAGGTAATTAATTCCTTGGAATCAGTCAATTAATTTGCATAATAAGAGGTACCATAATTATGACTTCTGCTACTCAAGCCCAAAATTGTAATTAGAGATTTAGTCTGCATTACAGCAGAAAAGCCTGTTTTTTGGGAGCTGGTTCAGAGAGGAGATTGAGCTTCCGTAGCTCTGGGATGAAAACACTAGCAGAGCTGCATCAGAATAAAAGCTTTTCCTCCACAGCTCTCCTTTTGCTCGGCCCTGAGGGGAAGTGCTGCGAGGACTGATCTTCTAATCTGTAAAGAACCAAGACCTCAGCTTTCAGGGGCCCCTGACTCTCTCAAGTCAGCGAGGGCCCCTGTTCCTTGTCTTTCCTCCCCAGCTTATTTCTTTCCATTTCCGTTTGCAAGGAAATCCATAATTTCTACAGTCCCTCCCCCTGCCGCGAAGAAACGGATGGAGCTGGAAGATGAAGGGTTGCATTAGCGTGTTGATATTAGCCCGCTGCTGCATGCTCATTCAGCTGTGGGGCCTTGAGAGCGTGGAGGGGAGGGAAAAAAGGGAAATGCAAAACATAAAATAAAATACGGGAGGAAATGTCACTGGGTGTCTTTGGAGGACTGAGATCGATGCCAGCTAATCATCCACTTTACTTTGCTATATGAGGTCAATTAAAGGACTCCAGTCATTTGGAGGATATATGGTGCTGTGTCACAAAGCAAACAACAGGGGCTTTAATGCTGCTCTCTGCAGCATTATGAGGCATATTCTTGGGCCTTTACATGCAGCATGAGGCTCAGTGTTTTTTTTTTTTTTTGCCTATTTAGTAAATCCAGTCTTGATTTACAGCAAGATGAAGTATCATAAAGTTTGTGGTATGAACACAAACCGTTGGCCGCGATGTGGTTAAAAATCTTTAAAACTTTATGTTGTGTGGTTAATTTTATACACCTGCTGTCAGCCTCGCTGTAACGATGACCGCGTCAGCACACGCACGCCGCGTTGTACCGTTTCAGATTCATAGGAAACTGTAAGGAGTTCATTGTCGATCAACGAGAAGCTGTCGAGCCAGAAAACCACGCAGATTGTGCCCATCTATGCATTTCTCTCAGTCGTTCCCCAGCATGCATCTCTCTTCCACTGTGACAGTGTTGTGATGAGTCCTAATTAGATCACTTACGACCTGTAGAAAAGGCGATCCCAAGTGTTTGTTTTGCACGCTTACAAGTACAATGAATCTCAAGAGCTGACACTCTAATCCCAGTTCAGGACGAGCTATTCCCCACTGGGTTTTGGGTCCAGTCGCCTCGTGTGTTAGTGCCATGAAAACAAACACTGGTGTAACACTAGTTAACCAGGATTCATTGTAAGTGCTCTTTGAATTAGTTGATCAGAGCAGTTTTAATATCCAAGTAAAATCTGGGAGCGTGTTTCCAGTCTCATCTTGCACTTGAATCTCCATCTTTGTCCCATTGAGTTAGCGACTGGTGGACGCTGTTTCCAGTTTGGTTGTTAATTGACGTGATCTGATGTTTCTATTTCTGACTAGAGTAAACTGGTGTCAGCTGTAGTGCTTCAACGTGCTTCGGGGGCAGATCAAGTCTCTCGTGTCGCGAGGCTCAACTCTGCGTGGAGACGCTGATGTTGCAGCTGAATAGCAAGTGTTTATTTTTTTCCAAGTTTAGTCTATTTGAAGATTAATGTTTAAGCTCTCTTGGCTTTGTCAAAGTGCACACATGCATGGTTAAGCACATAAGAAACCTTTGCACTTGTCTGAGTCTGACATATTTCTAACACATCTACTTAAGCCCTGCGCAGGGAGGAGGAAAAAATAGGAAGTAAGTGACAAGTGACAGAGTAATAGTTTATTCTCCCAGGCAGGCATCCTTCTCTTCCTTTCACCTGCGTATCACTTTTATTATACAGGGTAAATATGGACCTGCTTTAATTATTCTAAGAGACCAACTTGACATGTGGCTAATGTTCTGCAGCCACATCCATTCAACTGCCAGTACCACTGATCTGGATGGCCTTCAGCTTAGCCCACTTCCAGCCCACTTTGGAGCAGGGGATTTGTTCATGTTTTATGAGAATGTGACGTTAACCCAATATGGCCGTGTCATAAATAGGGCAAACGCCTTTCCACCATCACGCGGAACATCCACGAAGTCGACATGGCAGCGAATTGAAGGAAGGCTGTTGTAAGACGTGGTGACAGTAGCTGCGGGCCCAGGGCTGTCGCTCCCTGCCAGGGCGCCAGGCGCTGAGCTGAATGTGGCGCTGGCTTCCTCTGATACTATTAGCTCAACGCTGGAAACAGCTGGAGTTACATAACGGATCCCTTTGCATTCAGTTTGCTCAGAGGGAGAAAAAAGCTGTGGGTGAGAGTGGATGCAGAGATGCCATTTTGCATCTTTGTGCATGCTTTATGTCTAAATATGTCCATTAAAAAAAAAAAAAAAAAGAAAAACAGCTCACTTCCTGGACGGGCTGTGATGCCGTGCCAGCGTTTGTGTTTGCGGGCTTCTGTGCGTTTGATGTGTTGTTAAGTCAGTGATTGTATATGTGCGGGAATGTGCGCCAGTGCTCTCAAGGGCTGATGAGAACCTGGACTAATTCAAGCATGCAACCTCTCCGAGCAGCCCGCCCCCACCCCATCATCAGTTTGTGTCCTGTTCTTACATGGTCGCAACTGTGAACTGGGAGGCAGGCCAGGCTTGGCAAACCCGACTCTAAGAATAGACCAATCTGGGATTTCAGGTATTGATACAGATTACTCAGATTTAAATCTTTCAGTAAATCACAGAGAGTTTCACCCTTGGCACAAACCAGTGCACATTCTATACTACTGCTTTCTAATAAATGTAGGTTTGCATCATGTGGTTATCATTGGTGCTATCGAAATAGCCTCGTGTCCTGTTAAAAGACGGGAGGTGAGAATGTTCTGTTGCTCACGTGTCACAGATTCAAGTGTTCGGGAAGTTAAAAAATGTCTCGTCTTAGTCTTCATTTGTCTGAAAATCTTTTTTTTGTTTGTTTGCTTTTCTAAAAACTTACTTTATATAAATAAATACAACATAAAAGATAAGTTAGAGAAGGTAATCGACATAAAAAAGAGATAATATTCAATAAATGACAAAGTAAAAAAAAAAACAATTTAGAAAGGTCTGAAAAAGGCTGAACACCAATAAAAGTTTATAAATTGAAAAGTATGCAGAGATGCTAGAGTGCTGATGGGAACAATAGTAGAATGTAGTTGCTATTTTATAATTTGTTTTCTTTTTTTTCCTTTTTTTTAAAAACCCCAGACCTCCATGTAAACCAGAGACTTTGTCTGTAATTTTCAAATCTAATGGCATTCTTCTTTCAGCCGCACTTTCTTCCTTTTGTCTGAAGGTCAAAGACAACAGCAGATGCCAAAGGTAATGAACCATGAGAACCCTGAAATGCTACGAAATTAGCCTGAGCATCAAAGGCAAAGAATAGGCTTTAGCAGGACGGCATGAACACCTCCAGAGACGCACCGAGTGACAACTGCCTCACAAATCAAGTGTGTTCGAGTGCACGCGTGTGGGCGTTCAGCGGCTCGTCTGACAGACAGATGTTTTAAACTTTAAAATAAGTTTTTCATCAGTCCCGTCCGTTGGCTTTGTTCGCCGAGATGAATCAACATCCCACAGGCCTCACTCTGATGTAACCAATGAAAAGCAGTCCTGTAGACGGGGTCAAAGAAAGAGGTTTGCTGATGGCCCTGGTTGTCAAAAGTAAGTTAGAAATGTGTGCTGTCATGTTGGAGACACATGTTGGGCCTCCTCTGTCGCCCAGAGAGGGGGACCTTGGCCATTCAGCCAGTCAATGCCTTTGCCAACTTTGAGCTTCTCTCCTCGCAGCCCGAGTAGCTTCATTCATTCATCCGTCAACAAAGATGTTTAGTGAGGAAGAAGGGCAGCACGGGTCAAGGTGCAAAGCCCACCTGACCGTCTTGAAAAGAACCGTGGCTTGTTTCCCCTGGCAACAGTTTGTGTGTGTGTGTGTGTGTTTTTTTTTCCTTCTTTTTACTGTACCGTCCTTGCCTTGAAAGCATAAAGAGGGTGTTATTCTGCAGGACTAGCTACAACGGTATTGGAACAATAATAAATGTGATTCACACAAACCCAGGCAAGGGAAGCAGCAGAGGGTGAGGCAGACAGGGCAGTGAGGAAATACAGTTCGTTTTAGGCCCATAGCAGTGATCTGCAACAGTCACACACAAAAAATTAGTTTAATGACAATTCGAATCAACAATGGGGGCAAACACAAGCAGCGGAGGAGAACCGAGACAAACCACAGCAAACGACGAGGCAGGTCACCGCCGAGGAACAACAGGTAGCACGTGGATGACTGACAAACAGCATGAGAAAACACAAGTGAGACCTAGTTTAAAGGGAATAAAAAGCAGTGAAACAGCACGATGACTGTCAGGGTAGTTATTAAATTGGAGAGCAACAGCATGCATCTGGATTAATGTCTCTGATGGCAGCCTCAAAAACAGGAACAGATTAATTTGTCCAGTTGGAGTCTTATGCAACTCATTCCAGTCTCAGTCCATTGAAGTGGAATGAGAAAACAGCCCAGGGGAGCACTGGGCTTTTGAGGACTTTATACATAACAGACAGCCTGGATGTGAATATGTTCACATAGGATTTATTTATGTTGTCATTATTGGTTGATCTTAATTATTGTAAAGCTATAATGAAGGCAAACAGATGCCAGGCACACCCAGATTTAGCAGATTTATACCCTAAGACGTCCTTTAGATTGCATTTGGCTCTTGCATATTGGTTTATTGTCAGATGTGGTAATGTGTGCTGCATTAACAAAGCAGACAACAGAGTGCAGTGGAGGGAAAGTGGGCATAATAATCAATGAATAAACATGAAAATGAGGTATAAACGTTTACATGCAGGTGACATATAACGCTAATGGTTCATCAAATACAGCACATGATGAGTGTAATATAATCGATTGTTAAAGGATGACCAGGCAAAGAGATAGAGCACTAAAAACTCCTTTTGCACACACACCCTGAACATTATGCCATGTACATGTAATTACAACAGCCGTGACCACGAGTATGAAAAGATATATACATTTATATGCATACACAGTAAATTATGTTGTTAAATGCTGCGTTTCCTATAATTAATTCACCTTTTTCATGTGAGCTACAGAAGATGCAGTATATTCAGTTGTCTCGTGTCCTCTGGTCATAATCAGTGAGCGTGCCGTGAAAAAATTTTGCTTTAAAATATGGAAGAAAAATTAGCATTTATTTTGCAGCAGGAACGTTTCAGTTCTGATGACACAGGCCAAACGTTGCATAAATAAGCAAGGTTGTGATATAGTTTACCTTGTTTGCACTCGTACAAATTTCTCCATGGAAGCCATAACTGGTAGTTGACGAAGCTTAACAGGAAGTTTGTGCCCCAGAGTAAAACACCAGCCTGCTTTGTAAAACAGTGGTATTGAATCAAAACCAGCTGTAAAAACCTCCTTTTCTGTGTTTTTTTTTTTTCGTCTTGTCATATATTTGGCAGGCGCTGACTAAGTGCCTTTTTGATAATGCATATCTTCAGGAAAGCACATCCGCTGCCATATTATTAGCTCCAACTGAAGAAAATCCACCACTCTCGTCCGCTGACCTGCTAATGGATTTCTGCTACTCTTGTACGTGCTATTTAGAAGCTACTGAACAATTTGAGGCTTGTAAATGACATGTTAATGCAGAAGAGAGAGAAACGAGAGGGCTTTGACTCGTCTAGCGAGCGTGACATTGGACAGAACAGCGGGTACCTGCCGGATGATGTGCCCAAAGCTGAAAACCCGAACGTAACAAAAACCTGTGATTTTCAGTCTCCTTCAACACAAAAACATCGCATCAAGGATACAGAGAAACTGAGCGAACAGAAGTGTCAATAAAAAAAAAAGTACAACTACAAGTTATAGCTTGTTCCCAGAGGCTGAAGTTGTCAAAACATGGGAAATAGTCTGTTTTTGCATTTCCTTCAAACTGCCAAAACAGACTGTTACTTTTGACCTGTACTCTAATAACACAATACTGATTCTTTAAACATAACAAGGAAGGTTCCTTCACTCAGCAGTCTTTCCCTTACCCTCACAAAGCATTTATTCCAACATAAACCACAATCTCTGCTCTTAACTACCCTTTTTTGAGCCAAATCCAAACCAAACTTTAACTGTGACAGATTTCTGAAACCGTTATGTAACAGCTTATACTAATACAAGTTGTGTTGAAGGCCGTTTTTGGTGTCAGTGCATTTGGAGCACTTTCTGCTCTCGGGTGGTACTTGTAGAAAGAGCATCTATTGATCCTTTGGGGCATCATTGACATTCTTAGTGAAAAGATTTACATAAGTCCAGTCATTCAAATGATTAGCTTTTTAGAGTCTGGTCTGGTATATCTTGTGTGCAAAGAGCGTCAGAGAGACGAGCACAAATCTACAACTTTCAGGTAAAAGTGTCAATCCCCTGCCAGAGTTGATTGTTGGCAAAGATCTGTCAAAACAGCCATTTTATGCCTTTTTTTTCCTACGTAATTTCCATGCCAATATTATTATGGCGTATGTGTCGTTAGTGATGCACTGGAGCATCATCAGTGACGTAGCTTCCCCTCTACTTCTCTTTCAGGCTGCCCAAACTTTTGTAGGGGTCAGATCACTCGAGGATAGCTGTTCCTAAAATTATCCAGCTGCTACTTTTAGTGCAGCCTGATTTCAGTTTGTGTCAATGATAAAGCAATCTGTGGGTTTTGAAAGCTGGGTCCTCTGCCAGGCAGCATCTTTGCGGTTAAGCAGCTTGGCTGAACCAAGGTTTGGGCCGGAAACTGGGGGGGAGGTATTTTTAATTTCCAGATGCTTTTTAAAGGATCCTACTGGAGGGCAGGTTTAGGCTGAATTACAAATGGCATATCATTTACATAGCCATATCTCACTTTCACATTGATCTTAGTAAATTTCATTCAATTAGATGGTTCTGCACAAATAAATACACATATTTCCACAGTCAGTGCTCTAATAGCGTAATGAACTGTTTGCCTCGATGTTTGGCATTATTAATTATGACCTGAGTAAAGAGGGAGGTGGTGATCAGGGTTCTCGCTGCCTATCTAAGGCCAAGGCTGCCTGGGTGGTTTTGGCCACCGCCTTGCTTAAAGTGTGTGGGGGCTTCATGGGGGCTTCATGGGGGCTGTTCAGATGTAGAGTCTTTTGCTACAACGTAGACACATGCCATGTGCACTCACAGCCCAAAGCGACACCGTAGTGGCGCGCATTGTGTGCGACGCGCTCGTTTTTTCATGCACGGCTCCATGGATCTGCTTCTCCCACCAGTGTTGTGTCAGATCCTCAAAAAAAAAAAAAAACAGGAAAAAACCCTGGTGATGTATGTAGAGTCTACATAAAGACATTGGTGATGGGTTGTTTGACAAAAACACAGGACCACCCTTGGTTTCCTGGATGAATCTGTCAGTTATATTATCCCCAAACCACGGTCACAGTTTCTGAGTGTAGGGAAGTGCAACCTATATCTTCGTATCACTTATCTTTATCAATTTTTTTTCTCTAAATGTGGGACATAGCTTTTTCATGGTCATTTGAATATGTTTCTAGGTAAAACTCAACCCCCTTACCCATGAACTAGAGCCATTAGAACTCATCGCAGCGATATGATTATAAATGAAAAAGTTACATACGTTCATCAGTGTCTTTTAAAAGAGTACTTGCATACTTGTGAACCATGACAGATAAAAGAGGAGGTTATGAGCTATGTGAGAGGAAAGTTAATTACCCCAAAGGCTTAAAGATCGCCCATAAAGACTTTCCATTGTGTCGCAATATGATGCTTCAGTTGTAATAGGCTGAGCTTAAACATCTTACTTGGATGAGTTCTTGGGGACGGTGCTTTAGGAGAAAGGGCAGGAATACAAATCTGGTGGTACAGGTGTGTCTTTGTGGATTATATTGATGACCTATACATTTATTTTAGATGAAGGACTGTTTGTGCCAAGAGGTTGAACATTTCATGTACCTTTTGGTGCTGCCAGTGTTTGAAATTGACAATATGAACAAGTTTAAGGGCTTTGAAAGTTTAAAGTTGATTTTAATAGCAGACTTGAATGAAGCTGTGACCGCCTGGAGACTTAGCAGTCAACCTCCACTGTCGAACCAAGGCAGACTTAAACATACATTATTGATAAAGAGCTAAACCATGCAGCACCACCAGTGTGATCCTTTTTTTATTTAACGAGATAATTAAGAATAGCAAGAGCAAATGCATCTTTAACGGTGCTGATCGAGTTCATCAGTGCTTTACAGGAGGTAAGTCAGAACCCCTCACTGTGCAATAATCATAAAGCATTTCAGAAATCAATTAAATCAGGGCCAAGGACAGCATTTGAAGCAAACCTCTGAGTGACTTGGCTATTATAACCGAGATGTGATAAGCCTTATGGTATTTCTGTCTTTCTTTTGTATAATCCCATCATGTGCAAGTGTGTAATCTCGCAATCTTCGCGAGGGTTCAGTGCACCTGTAAACACAATTAAGATGTTTTCACAGGAAACAGGATTATGCATTTGTGTGATTGAAAGTCATAAATCACCTTGTAATATCCCTGTCAGTGTAAACTGAAGTAAATGGTTTGTAATTGGTGTTTTTATGGCCCAGGCTTCTGCTGCCAAAAGTGCAGGAGCAGATTAAATTTTGAGAGTATGATTTGGAAACAATAAGCCATAATTAGGAGAATGTCATTAGGCATTAGGGTACATTTATGGAGCGAATAATAGCCAGACATGAAATTTCTGTCAGTGGTGCATTTTTTAAAAGGGTAAACTCTGAGTAAATCACTTAGTAAGATAACAACTGTAATAACAGCGTGCACTATAGAGGAAAACACGTATAGGTTGATTGATAAAGACTGGAGGTTATACAGTACATACACTGTACATAATGTGACAATACACCTGCAGCTCTCTCATAAGTTTAAATGCGATTCTTATGAACATATTTCTCCATCAAGGTTGCAGCAGGTCTAAAGGGGTATGTCACACATTTTTCAATTGTAATCTTGCTTCATACAGAATAATAAAGAGATGCGTTATGTGCCATTTGTCAAGGTTTTGTGAGCTGAAGTCAGGCTTGAGTGGATCATATTGCACGTCTGCTGTAGGAAGGACTAAAGGAGTTGCTGTAATTACCAGTTTCCAACTTCCAGAAGCAGTCGACGCCAGAATCCATTTTGTAATTATGACTGGGAAACCTATTTTCTTAAAACACTGATCAATGTGCTCTCGTAATTGTACTTAATACTTACATGTCTGAAAAAGCAGACTATAATAGTTGTTTTAAGTCAGCCAAAGTCCACCTCAAACTCATCCCAGCTGTCTGATGTGAACCCAGCATGGCTCTTCTGATATTAGTACATGCACATTCTCATCCAGATAATGCTTTAGTGGACTACATTCATAAAATAAGGCTAGTGCCAGGGCAGCCTTGTGACTGGATGTAGCAGTAAGTTGATAGTTAGCACCTCAAGGGGAAATAATGCAGCTTATCCTTCCTGTGGAGGCAATAATGAAATGGGGAGAATGGAAAGGAAAAAAAGAAAAACATGGTGAGAAGGACACCTGAGGAGAAGGAGGGAGGAGGAGGTGTAGCGGAAAGGTCTGAGGGGGTCGGGGTTCGTGCATTGTTTCTAAGTATGCTCCAGTTCCAGCTGTCATCCCAGCTCTTTGTTAAGGCCTGAGCACAGGGGATATCTGGCTCCAGTGCACTGTTGCTGGAGGCTGGGAAGTCAAGGGTCAGCGGATTTTCCAAACCACTGCTTTACAGTACCGCCGTTCAGGAATGACAACAAAAAAAAGAAATCCTCTACTGTACCCATTCAACAGGCGTAGAGCACAGTTTGGGCCGTCACACTTAGGCACCGCTGATGGGCCGACGCGATGGGTGAACGCGTCCCAAGCTTTTTTTGCATGGACGATTTCATTTGGGTCGTCTGTTTGGAACTTTGACCGTCATTTCCACTCATGATAATAAGATCATACTCGCAGAGTTATGTACTGAGATGAGCAAACATCTCTCCAAAAGTATGAGATGTTTGACCAACATCTACACCACCTTTCCTGCATCATCAAACGCTACGATGGCGTCAAATATGGCAGAAACAAATGATGGTCCCTAAAAGCAATTAATCTCCTTGGCACTTTTGATAAACAACCCACCGTTACACACAATTATACTTTTCCCCCAGTTTCACACAGAGTGCGGCTTCAGGATGAATTTCTCTTTGCGTGTGCAAACAAAAGTGGCAGCTTGTTTATGGCTAAGCAGAGTGGTCTGAATGAAAGAGCAACAGGAAATCTGTCTGAGAATCCATCATTGTTATCAGGCGGGCTGAAAGACTGTAGTTAGTTCTAACCATCGGACTCGCAGACTTGATCGCCCACTGTTACCCTGTAACCACAATCACGGTGACAATAGCCTTTTTTAGAAATCCATCATTGTCGGTGTTTGAGCTCAGTTCTGGATGAAATGCCGGGAAGCCCTTTTTTTTGTTGTTGCTGAAGTTAGGGAGGCTCTTCTGTATGCAGCAGGAGGGGGGAAGGCGGTGTTTTTACATCGATGTTCTGAAAAACACATTTTGTGTGGGGCCCACTTCAGAAGTTTGGTGCCGCAGACTTTAATTACCCTCGCTATAGGATGACTCTATTGAGTGTCTCTTTCTCTTTAAAAGCAGCAGAAAACAATTTTGGGGTATTTCAACCTGATCTGACAGCCGGAGCAGACTTTCATTTTTTTTTGTTATTATTATTAAATACATTCTTCGGAGGCTCGAATTTGAAGCTGTCGAGCATGACTTGAACAGGCCAAAGCCCTATGTAGATGGCAGTAGTACTATGATACGCATAAACATGACAGTAATCTTCTTTGCCCCCCCCCCCC